>JABUQX010110092.1:22500-38008 GCA_015478945.1 Trachelipus rathkii | reverse complement strand
AGAGATTTGTGTAGTAGACTGATATTTTGGTTTTGTTCTTCATGGGTTTTTGGTTAAGATTATCTATGTTGATAAATGAAACCGAATGTGTTTTGGATTAAGGCTCCAAGCGTAGATAAGAAGTAAGTAAACCTTGGTTCCTGTTAAGCTCGAGGACAGTCTCCACTTTGGTAGTGAAGTTATGTTTGATGGTGATCAGCTGGAAGCGACATTGATTGTACTGGGGGTGTTAAACTAACTCTCTTAAGTCATATAAATCCCGTATTTTGGATGAAAAGAACGGATGAGGGTCCATAAGTTGTTTACCCTAGACAAGATGTGATAAAATTTGTTGAGGGAGAGGATAACCGAGCTTCATAGCTTGCAATCTAAATACGTTGGCCTGGAATGCCACAAGCTAAGTAAGTCTGAGATAGCGCTAGAGTCTTACAATTGAGGGTATGTCCTCTCATTTAATTTAATAATGAATGAAACTTATTACCTGTTTGAAAATTAATCGATCACACAACACCAATAAATGCTAAGATACGTGAATTAATGTCATAAAGGCCTGAATAAAAGACTATTAGAAAGTTATACGGACGTAACGGAGCTACAGCAGACAAACTTACTCGTTTCACTTTCCCTTTCAAAGAAACGGAATAACGATAACGCAACCCCCTATATTTTTCAGAGGCTAACCGGAGTAACGATACGGACTACTTTTTTTGAGTAGAACGATGCCCACCTCTGTAATATTTTATACATAACAATTAAAATCTTTTCACTCAAATTCAAATTGGGTAACATAAAAAATACATCTTGACATTGTGGATTGGTATAATTAATATTATGAAGAACCTTTTTACTTCATTAAATCCTTCTGCGAATTTCTAATATTATTACTTATTGAGAGTTATATATTATACCAATATACTATGTAAGTCTAACTCTATATATATATACCTAATTGAGTCTCTTTATAACTATACAATACACCTATACTATATATAAACGTGACACATATATAACCTAATACAAACAAGTGTAGAATAACAATTTCACAACAATTAATAATCAGTGCCTAATATACTATAACCGCTGAAATAATGAAAGAACACAAATTATTAGTATATTAACTATCCCCTACATTTATGGGTTATAGTAATATGTTAAAGATATAATAGAATGAATTAAAGAGTATGAGTATGAGTAAATGAAGTTTAACGATATATTACTCTATAGGAGGTAAGGATTACATGAATACTAAATCTGATATTATATCTGATTTATATATTCAAATTAATATAATCTTTGATATAATTATTAAAAAATTTATGAGCCTTGGTGTAGTACAGTAGAAAACTATATAAATTTATTTTAAATAGTTTATAATAACAGTATAGAAGGGAGCATATAAAACATATATATATTATTATATCTAATATAATATCATATAGTGTTATATATTATATATTCTTCAATTATATAATTTAGAAGATAATATCTCTATAATAAAGGAGTATTATTAATAATAATGCAAACTAAAGAGTAGGTATGATAGCTCTATAAAAGTAAACTATATATATAATAAATTATATAAGTATAGAGGCGGTTAGATATATTCATATACCATAATATAGTAGCATCTTAAGCGCGATAGATATGATATCATATATATAAATTATTAATAATTGTAGAGTATCCTAACTATAGTGTCGCTCGCTAGTATTATATATCAATATATTAATATAATAATCATATATAATTATATAATATATATATAATATATTATATTACATATATATATAATATTTATATTATATATATATATATATATATATATATATATATATATATATATATATATATATATATATATAAATACCCTTTAAATATATTTTAATAAATAAAAAATAACTGTATATTGAGGTAATTATACTTTCATAATACCCACAGGATTGAAAATTAATATAAGTTGATGTATAAAGATCTCAAAATACCATAAAGGCATAAATTAAACAATAATCTAAATACAATACAGGCTTTTATAATAGTTTAAAACATACTGAAATGTGATGACAAGAGAGTTGTTTAAAAAAAACTTATAACATTCTCCATAACATTAAAACTATATCTAACCTAAACGGACCTATACTCAATATTGGATCTGACAAGGAATTTTCGACCACCCAGTTTTTACATGTTCGAGAAGCAGATTATGCCAAAAATTCCTGCAACGAGAAAAACAACACATACAGATTTTCCAGTGTGTCCGACGGATATATATGAGACAATTTGCACAAAAAAAAATTTGATCGATACCCAAATTTCTCTTCCGTTTTATTTTGTGTCTACGATTTGGACGAATTTAGGATATTTAATGGTATAAATTTTATCATACCATTCAAGTAAACACCTATTGTTAATAGTGTTATTTAAACTACCAACCTTTTACAAAGGCAGCTATAGGCGACGGGAAAGAAATATAGGAGAGAATTACAGAACGAGGGGGAGGATAAATACCCTCACTATAATATAATTATAGGTAAAGTATAGCAACTGTTACTATAAAAATTATAAAATTATAATATAATTGTATTAATATTATATTATATATATTATACTAAATATTATAATAATATATATATATATATATATATATATATATAATATATATTATATAATAATTATATATATATATATTAAATTAATATATAATATTAAATATTAATTAAAATATATATATATATATATATTATATACTAATAATAATATTATATGATATATATAATAGTTTGGGTACAAATAATATATTAAAAGGAATAGAAAGTAGAGGAAGCCTATTTAAAATCTCTATGGAGCATAAAACAAGCCTCTTTATTTTTAACTAAAGTAATCCCCAAGGTATTAAACCGCACCGTATGGCAAGGTAGTCTCGGGAGTCTCATCTCTGTGACTTACCTGAGTGGAAACTTACGGGGAATATGGACTATTTGGTACACACATCCGGCGCATACCGCGGAGCACGCGCAGTAATCCGGGGGATACCACTGCCACCGACATCTTGGTATTTGGGTGTGGCACGTGGATTGGTCTTCTCCTCCAAGCTAAAACTTTCCGGGCCTCTACTACGGGGTAGTAGAGAAGGGATCAGTTCCCCTCCCTTTATTCCGCCTTCTCCTTGTCGCGCTTCTTCCGAGGCCGACCACTCAATCTTGAATGCCTGTATAATATAATAATTATATATATATTATCATATTACAAAGGTAATAGGATAAATGATATTATATTAGATAACTTAATTAATAATAAAGTTTACTTAGGTTTATATTATATATGGGAAATAAATGTAATTATATCATAGGCCAAATTATTGAACAGTATCTGATCATATCACTGACCTTACATAATAGGGTGCCCTATTTATTACTGAGGAAGGAGATTATTGATATCTTTAGAATATACGAATATATAAGTGATCACTCAATAATGAATAACCTTCCATATCTCCAAGATATAACAGAAAAGATATCCCTATATTAATATATTTAGTATTTGCTATATAGGAATATTGGGCTGAGATTAAGTACCTCATAAATAATAAATAGTTCATTATATATATAATAGAATTCTAATGGTTAAATACAGGAACTTGCAGTGTAAATACATTATGATATATATAGATCCCATACTATATTAAATCAGTAAATGAGTTATTTATATATATATTTATATGTAAAATGTACTCATATTTGTTATCCTAGGTAATAAGAGATAAAGCATTAATTGTATTGTTGGTTCATATTAATATATATATATATATAAAAATTAATTATAGTTAAATATATATATAATAAATATCGTATAATAGTATATATTAGTAAAATAATAGAATATCATTCTAAATAAATAAGAATACTAATTAATATATTAGTTTTAGGCTACATGTAATAAGTATAATCTACTTAAAGTATATATATAGTACTTTTATCAGTATAAAAATACGGTTTTTAAGCTAGTAATATAGAATTTGTGGGAATTCCCTAAACTGTAGGAATTTTAATGGCCCGATAATTGAGAAATCTTGCCCTCATCGTAAAAGAACTTTGAGTTGAGATTTGTACTGAGCACCTATAATATATGGTGATCGACATTTGGCAATTGTTGATTTAGTAAGTTTCGACGGTTTTGGACAAAGTAATTCAGAAATTAATAAAAATATTGTCGAACCATGTTTTTTTTCCTACCTGAAGATATATATAATTTTGTCGACGCTGGCGTACCAAATGGATATATCAAAATTTGTTATGAATCCTGTTCGCTACTATTTTTCCTGTCCGACCCATTTCCTGTCGACGCATTTGAAGATAACCAAACACTAAACTATTACACCTAAGAATACAATGTCTTTATCTTTTGGCACCTTACAAATATTTGAAAAAAAAGTTAAATTTTTTGACAAAATTTTAATTTTTTTTTGAAAAAAAATTCTTTTATTGACCCTAAAGCCCAGTAAAGCGTAAATAAGTAGCACAAATCACCATTTCACCTTACCACCTACCCGTGATCCAGTTGTTTTCTTAACTTTAGTATATACCTCACTATAATATATTCCAATCCCTATACTCTATATCTATATTATTATCATATCCTATTATATTACTATTCACTATTATATCTATATTTCATTCTAATATCTATTTATTATATCTATTAAATAATGTATTATATATATATGAGAGTATATATATATATATTCTATAAATCTTATTATATATATATATATTATAAATATAGTATTATAATAGCGGTATATTTATTGTAATTATAAATTCAACAGTTTATTGTATATAATAGCTGTAACAACACTAAAAAAGCTTTTATTGTAGAAAATCCAATCACATAAAGATGTTAAATAAAATATTTATAATAATAGAACTTTGAGTGTTTCAAGTATTATAAAAAATTTTACTTAAATTTATATTTGTATTGCTAATTATTATTAAAACATGATAATAACGTATGCTAAAATTATTGTCGTAAAATAGTTACTAGACAGGACGATTTTAAAGAGTATCTTTCGCGACTTATTTTACGATTAACAGAAAAATTATTATAGACCGCCATGAGAAAGAACGGGTACAAGAGTGGGAATAAATTGACACATATACGTTTGCAAAACTTTACTGAAGTACTTTGGTAATTGCTAGTAACATCTTTCTTGATAATTGCCTCTCATTAGCCTTCACTGACTTGATTGTTCTTTATTTTCAATACCACATGATGTACCTTACTTTTTTATTATAACACTTTAGCTTAATAGTCTTTGTCTCTGTCTAAGATAGCATTTCCTCCTGACGCTATGCGCGTCCTTATTTTGTTTTAAATTTAATGTTGAAAAACATTAACACTCCCGTTTTTGATTTGTTAAATCTTTAAAATTACAAAATTAGCTCATTTAATTTTCCAATTCTATCTAATTCTATTTTATCTTTATATGAAAGCAAAAAACAAAAAATTCTTTTTTTCTTTATACTTAAAAACTAAATTTCCTTATAATCGAAAGAATTCACAAATTCCTTGGAGCCCTATTTATAATCTAAAACCTAAATGTGATAGGTTTTTGTTGTGCTATAACAGATCATGATAAATAGAATATTTTTAACCTTTTGATAACGGGTTTTTTTTCTTTATTACTACAGATTAAAGAACGGGGTTCTAAACATATGGAGTCTTGCTTTATCGTGATAATATATCTCAATACCCCATAATCGAACCTAGTACATAATCTTATATCATTTTTTTTGTGAAAAATAAATAAATAACCGCTTTGACTATTTTTTCTGGGACCTTTCTTTAACCTGTTTTTCTTTTAACTTTAATACTTTTTGCATAAATTTTTAAAAGATAATTTTGAAACACTTTGGTATCACTTGCTTTTTAAAATGCAAACCATCTAAATAGTTATCTTATTATTTATACTTTGACGATTTAAGTATTCACTAACCGCTTATTATTTTCACTTTTAGTTTTTGGGGAGAATTTTCCTTTTAGAAAATTAAATCCATCTTTCTGAGTACTTTTTAAAAAGAAAATTTCTTCAGCTGTATTAAGGCCTTTAAAAGCTAGTTTTGACATTCCATATCTTTATCACTAAGATCATTATAGTTCATACTAATGGAAATGTTTTTGACACCTAATTGTCATTATAGATTATCAAATTGTTTTGATCAAGGAGAATATATATGATGGTTTCGTTATATAGGTAAATCTAGGTAGTATCTTATATTCTTGAGAGCCTATTCCCAAAAAGATTGAAATTAAAGGAATAATTCTGAAAAAATAAGGGCTGTAGCGGCATTAAAAAAATTGTAATTAAAGAAAAACCTAACGATTATGTCACTGGAAATGTAGTTTCTGACATTAAAATTGCCTTTTATTTTTTTTTAGGACGGAATAGCTACGGATTGATCCCTGTGCTTTGGTTCCTCTATAAATACTTGCACCACTATATTTTCTAATCAAAAATTCCTTCTTTGGAAGAGGTCACTTCACTGGATATTTATATATAATATCTTTTATATGTATAATTACACTATTTTTAATGTCCTTTGTTTCCTATTTTTACTTAAATTATTTGTTTTGATCTTTCTATCAGTTACCTATAGTGTAAAAATAAACATTTATTCATTTTAATCTTTCTCTTACAATAATCTACTTCACGATTTGCTAAGCTTTTTTTTTAATTGCTATATGGTTATTTATAATTTACTTCTTCTGATTATAGTCTTAAAATTGTTATTTCCTAACTTAAATAGATTTCTTTATCTTAATTCTCACTTTAATATTTAATAAAGTATTCAATAAAAGTATGGCTTCTTAACTTTATTTTGCCTCCAGTCTCTTTTTAAATAATTGACGTGTAAAATAAATTATTTGAAAGCAAATTTTAATTTAATTTCTTATATGTGTTAATTAAAAAAAACCTTTACAGTCATTTTAACGAATTCCAGAAAATACTTTCCTCTTTACTTTTATCATTGTTTAACGATTCTCGATTTCTTTATACTCTTATCTAGAAATATTTTATCTTTGATCCATGTATAAATTGGTTATTTTAATTCTGCTAACCAAAATTATTTTTATCTCCTCATTTCAGTTTCAAGGTTTTTAGTATCTATATTTATTTACAGGGTACCTTGAATAATTGTGCTGACAGTTTTTGGATCCATCCCTGGGAGGCCATAGGGTGTCTGTCCTTGCCTAAGATGCAGAGAGGGACAGCATGAGGCAAACTTCGAAACAGTACTAATCACATTGAATATTTCTCTTTGGAGTTCCTTTTTTTGCTTAATTTTAATCTTAGTACTTTTCTGAGGGCCTATATTAATTTCCTCCTAACTATATCTTTAAAATCATTATTCGATATCTACCTCAATCTCCACACTAGTTATGATCTAGTATTAATTGTCGTGCCAGTACCCTAAGTTGCAGAGAGATCATATACTGAGCGCCTCTAATCTAAGGCTCACGTGCCGGGTGTATCATGTTTTAAGATAAAGCTACTTAACTTTGCATTTTTTTTTTCGACATAACCCCCACTTATACCTATATACTTCAACTTAAATTATTATTAAAGACTCACATAATCTTTTATTTTATTATATTATTATTTATTATATATTTATATATATTATTTATTTATTATTTTTTTTTAATTATTAATTTATTTATATTTTATTAATTTTATATATTTGGGCCTAGGGGATAGGAATTTTTACCTCAAAAACTCTCACCTTAATATGAGCTTAAGGGGGGTGAGGAGGTTTTCGGATTCAATCCATTTCAACTGGCAAGAGATTTTATTTTCAGTGTTAAAATACTCACAGTATCAAAGGTCTCGCTCGAATGACACTATGTCACACCGTAACAACTCAGCTATAGACAGACGTATACCTCGCACTCCATTATATGGCCATTAAATTTTTCTTTTGCGCTACTACGTGAGAGAGAGTGTATCTCACGATGGCAACCACATAAGTTTATTTCTCTTAATACGGCGCACAGATGTGTTATAATAGTTTTATATTTTAATTATTAATTTATTTTACTTCATGTAATACTTTTTATTTATTATGATTTTATTAATACTTCACCCTTTTCGTTCCTATATCTATTTGAGTTTTATCTTAAATACTATTATTATCATCCATAGTATAATTTCTTTTTTAATATAATATTGATTCCGCTTAAAACTTTAATAGTAAATACTAGCATGTGTCCAATTACCCATCATCTCAATCCACAAATACAACATACACTTCCCTTCATTTATAGTAGGATCACAAAGGCGAGCCATGACAATGGCTTACTTACACTCATATATGAAATTATAATTGAAACAACATAAAATAAATAAATAGATAAATATATAAATAAATAAATAAATAAATAAATAAATAAATAAATAAAAACACAATAAAAGCTATTTAAATATTCCACTATGGTATTTTCATACCACATATTACTCATTGCGCCGTATACAGATAAGAAATACCACTAGTTTTGCCAATCGAAAACAATTTTCTAATAGGCCAAAGAAAACTAATGCATATAATGGATACTTATATGATTTGAGTTTACTATTCATTAAAAACTATACTGTTATATTAACTATAATTTTCAAACCTGAAGATCGAATTTATATCATCTATATATCTAACATAGGAGTATCTTATATAATATATTACATACTTTCTTTTATATATACATCCAAGGATTATACTATTCTCGCATTTCCATCCTCATATATATATCCAGGTTGAAACTTATATGGGCATTTATCTGGTCCTAGGCTCTCCAAGAAAAGGTCTTTACACTATTAAATATAATTTTAATTGAAAAAAGCCAGTTAATCCCCATCATAATTTCAAAAATTGAATTCTATTTTCAAGCATTTTTCGAATAATGGAAGTATACCTTATGTAGAATGCAGGATCATATAATGATTCTCATCAATAATATATGGAGAAAAAATATCTACATGAATATAAATATGATTGCTTAAAGATTAATATAGTTAAAATTAATAATACAAGCTATAATAGTACTTAGATTAAAATTAAAAAAAGAAAAATAAATTATTAGTACTGTTTTAAGTTTCTTTGTCTTTGCATCTTAGAGCAAATATGGAATACAAAACGAGAAATCAAGGGTAAATAAAATGATACAAAACCTTGAAACTGAAAATTAGAAGGATGAATTAAAAAAATTGGTTAGCCAGAAAAATACGCTAAATTATTATAAATGACATAATGAAAATAATGAAGAGAATATTGGTCCGACGCATATCGTTACAGGTAACAATGATTAAACAAGTAAAGGAAAGGGAAAGTATTTTCCCTATATCAGGAACTTCGGTGGTTATAAATGGACTGTAAAGGTTTTTTTAAACACATATAGAAATAATTAAAATGCTTCAAAATTTTTACACGCAATTAATTAAAGAACAAGAAATAAAGTTAAAAGAATTCAACAAAAATATTAAAATTAAAGAGAAAGAAAGATCTATAGTAGGAAACAATTAAGAAACAGGAAAGAAGAAGTAAAAGAATTAAATAATATAGGAATTAATAGTCAGAGAATTAAAAGCTGCAATCGTAGAAGTAGAAAAAGGCATACCGAAAGATAAAAATGAAAATGATAAAGAAAAAAACTGTTTAAACCCGACATAAATTAAGTAAAAATAGGAACAAAGGACATAAAAGTGTAATACATAAAAGATATATAAATACTTTCCAAAGAAGAATTTTTGATTAGAAAATATAGTGGTGCAAATTTTAACAAAGTAATGGTAGTAGATTTGTGCATAAAGATAGATTTTTAAAGAAATCCGCAACAGCTTTTTTTCAGAAACCTATTTCTCTTTTGGGAAGTTTAGATATAAAGAAAGATATATCGACCTATTTCTATTGTCAAATTGAAATCAAAGAAATTGCTTTCAACAGAAGTAAGAATAAATCTTTATATTAGGAAAGTAAAATTGAAGTCCAAAAAGGAAAATTTTCTTTTTAAAAAAGTACTCAGAGAATGTATTAATTTCTTAAAAGGAAAATTCTCCCCAAAAAGTTAATAAAAAACATAGGAATAAGTCAAAGTTAAATAAAGTACTAAATGGTGCATTTTAAAAAGCAAGTGATACCAAAGTGTTTCAAAATTATCTTTTAATAATTATCAAATATAAAGTTAAAGAAAATAAAGAAAGGTCAAAAAAATAGTCAAAGGGTATATTATTTTTTTAAAATAAATGCATAAACTAAATTTTTCGATAAAGTCAAATATAAAAGTACAAATCAATGTTTAGAACCCGTAATTTGTATAAAGAAAAAATAAAAGGAAATATTCTTTTTACTAAAATCGTTGATAGCACAAAAAAATATACATTTAGGTTTTAGATTTATAAATAGGGCATCCAAGGAATTGTGTGAATATCTTTTCGGGGATTATAAGGGAAATTATAGTTCCTTTAAGTATACCGTAAAAAAGAAAGAAAAAAGAATTTTTTGCCTTTTTTGTTTCTATAAAATCCATATGAAAGAGTATAAAAATAGAATTGATTAGAATTAGGAGGAAATTAAAACAATTTTATTTTTAATAGGGAGTTTTAAAACCAAAAACGTGCGAGTGTTAGGAGGGTGTCTCTTTTTTCAACATTAAATAAAACAATAAACGCGCATGCGTCAGAGGAAATTTTTCTTAGGCGACAAGAAAGCAAAGTTAAAGTTTAAAAAAGTAAGGCCTTACATCATAATATTCAAATAGTGGTAATTTCAAAGAAATGAAATAAAGTAAGAATTTCAAGTAAAGTTAGAGAAGGCTAATGAGAAGGAACAATTATCAAGTACAGGAATGTTACTTTTATGACAGCACCCAGTAAGAACCAGAAAATAACTTTCAGTAATTGACAGGAACGTAATAATGTTTCTAATTGTATAATTCGCTCCTCCTCGAATACACCGTTCTAATAACCACTGGCGGATGCTAATTAAAAATGGAATAAAACTTCTGAAATACGGGAACGGGAAAAGCATACTTAAATCCCGACTTGCTTTTGGACCCAATTTTATCAGATTATATATAATAATTAGCATATCGATTATATCATGGTATTTTGATGCAATAAAATATAAATTTAAGTAAAATTTAATACTGAAACACAAGTTTTTATTAAATATTTTACACTTTACTGTGATATTTTCTACAAAAGCTTTTATTATGTTAAAGCTTAATACAAACTGTGATTTATTAAATACAATAAATATACCAATCGCCCTAGAAATTGTAAATATATTAAAATTTAATAATTAATAAATTATATATTAATAATATATAATATATATATTAATATACTATATAATATATATATATAATATTATATTATATATATATATATATATAATTATATATTATATATTATATATATATATAATATATATATATATATATAAAGTTAAAACAACTGATCTACGGGGCTAGTGTAAGAGGTGAAATGGGTGATTATTGTGCTATTCTTATAATTACTGCTTTACTGGCTTTAGGGTCAATAAAAGAATTTTTTTTTCAAAAAAAATTAAAAATTTTTGTCAAAAAAATTTAACTTTTTTTCAAAATATTTTAAGGTGCCAATAACATTTATTTCATTAGTTCAAATAGGTTAGGTTGGGGGAATTATCTCAATGGTCGAAACCCCAAGGAATTGGGTCCGACCGGAAAAATAGTCGACAGGACTTAACAAAATATCCATTGTCCAAAGCGTCGGACAAATAATTTCTCATAGGAAAAATGGTCGACAAAATTTTCTATTCTGGTTACTTGGTCCAAACCGTCCGACACACTAAATCAACAATGCCAAATGATCGACAACTATCTGATCGATTATTTTAACATATTTTATTAACGATTAATTATATATATATGATATTATTATTATATATATATATATATAATATATATATATATATATAAATATATATATAATTATATATATTATTAATAATATTAATATATATATATATATATATATATATATATTATATACATAATTATATTATAATATATATATATTATATTATATATATATATATAATATATATATATTAATTATTATATATATATATTATATATATTATATATATATATATATAATATATATATATATTAATAATATATATATAATATAAGTCATCGGCTGGTCTTTTTATACGGAATTGGGGTTGGAGAGGGATATTATAGATTATAATAATATTATATATAAATTTTTTGGAACCTAAATTCCTATATATATATATATAATTATTATATAATATATATATATATCTTCAATATATATATATATATATATATATCTATAATATATTAAATATTACAGCACAGTAGGGGGCTCGAGCCGACGGGGAACATAGGGGGGGCCGTTTTCCATACCCCGTAAGGGAGGGCGGAGGAACCCACCGTGCACCCACAAAATAACCAAAGAAGGCGGGGGTTTCCGGAAGACCCTCCCTCGGAGGGGGGGAATTAGTCCTACATACAACCCGTAGTCCCGAAGGCCGAGAGACCCCGACTCCTGCAATTGGTGCGGTATAACCCTTGGGGTAAATCTTTAGTTAAAAAAAGAGGCTTTTTATGCTCCAAAAGAGATAAATAGGCTTCCTCCTCATATTATTAATTTATTTATTAACAAATTTTATTATATATATATATATATATATATAATATATATACTATATACAACTATAAAAGATGTGAATATCCATAAAATATATGATAAAAAGTAAGAGTCGTAAAACATTATATATTATATAATATAATATAATATATCTATATATATATATATATTATATATAATTATATATATATATATATATATATATTAATATATTAATTAAGAAATTAATTTTTTATAAAAAAAATAAATTTTTATAAAAGGAAAAAAAATATCGTAAAATAATCGATATTATGGAAACGATAATACAAAAATATCCTATTCGTCCAAATCGTAGACCAAAAACGGAAGGAAATAATTGGGTCGACAATTTTTTAGTGCAATGTCCAATCGTCGCACACGTGAAACTAGATGGGAAAAAAGGTCGACAGGAATTTTGGCATACCTGTCGACCATTTTTCCCTGTCGACCTAAATTTCCCCTGTCTGACCATTTTGAGATAGGTCCGTTAGGTTATGATAGTTTGTTAGGGAATGTTAAGTATTTTTAACACCTCTTTCTGTCCATTTTCAAGTTTGAACTACAAGCCGGTATTTAAGATGTATTTGCCCTTGGTTGTGGATCTACTCTTATTTTCAATCCGGGGGTATTATGAATATATATACTATATATAGTAGTATATATATATAATATATATATATAGTATATAATATATAATACTATATAAATATTATAATATATACATTTATATATATATAGTATATATATATATATATATTATATAATAATATATATATATATATATATAATATATATAATACACACAAACATATATATATATATAATTATATATATATATATATATAATATATATTATATATATATAATTATATATAAATATTAATACTATATATATATATATATATATATTATATAGTATATATATATATATAATAAATATTATTATGTATATATATAATATATATAATATATATATATATATATATATTATAATATATAGTATATTATATATAATATATAATTATAACCTATAATTTAGCGTATATATATAGTATAATTATTATATATATATAATATATATATATATATTTATATATATATATATAATTATATATATATAATATATATATATATATATACTATATTAATATAAATAATAATTAGTAGTATATTAATACTTATATATATGATATATATATATATATATAATATCATTATATATATATATATATATATATATAATATATGTATATATATACATGGGAACCATCAATTACCAAAAAGTAGTTTCCGTTATCGTTACTACGTTACTACGGAAAAAGTAGTTGCGTTATCGTTATTCGTTTCTTTGAAAGGAAAAGTAACGAAGTGCCGTTAATCCTTACTCCGTTACTCCGTAACTTTAGCTTTTCAATATGACATTAATTACGGTTCCTCTTAAGCAATTTATTGGTTTGGGTATATTAAATTTCAAACATTATCATTATATTAAAAACATACCTCATGTAAGACTCCTAGCGCACTCAGGACTTATTCCCTTTGCATCCACCAACGATTAAATTGCACTAGCCACCTTCCTGCCATTGCACCCCAACGTTTCCTAAATACACTATGCATCAATCCGTTTCCCTTTTCCATCCAACAATATATACTAAATCCTATTTAAAACGCAGACACTTGTTTCCAGCTGATCACCATCCCAACATAACGTCACACCGATGGACTGTTCCTCACTTACAACCTAACCTTACTCTTATCTACGCTTACCTTTAAACATCTTTTTCTTACACACCCCTGCAAACATCTCTCTAACTATTTTCTTAAACTCTCTCAAGATTCACCACACAAAACCAAAATCATCCCCGCATATAATAGGTAGGGCAGCCTCCACTCTCTTCCACACTCTCATCATTCTAGACCGAGATGTAAAAGGAGCCGGGAGTCCTGAGTCGGGAGTCGGTAAATTTTGAAGAGAGTGGAGTCGAAGTCGGAAGCGGTAATTTTTGAAGAGGGTGGAGTCGCGGAGTTCCGGAGTCGGAAAATTTTTTCAAAACGACTCCACTAACCCAGATTCCTAACACCATCCCCCTGCCATCCCACCTCTAATTCTTTCAAACCCCATCCATAATACAAATTGAATAACCAAGAAGACACAGCACATCCCTGCCTCACCCGCCGCTATTAATATTAAACATCACTTTCAACTCCATATATTCTTACGGCACACTTTACATCGTCATTAAATACTTTTTATTGCCATTCAGTAGCTAACCACCACCACCATTTATCAAAATCAACGATATAGAGCTTCGCCGTATTATTCATTCATACGCCTGTTTCAAAATACAAAAAACCAAATACAAATTTTTCTTTCTACTCCTCATTTTCCGCCAAATCATTTTTTTTCAATGTAAAGAATTTATAGAGATTCACACATCCTCTACCACTTCTCCTAAAGCCACCTATGTTATTCACAATCAGTCTTCAGTCCACTCGACGTTCATTCTTTCTGACCAAAATATAAGTATAATCTTCCCTACTACAACTTAAATAAACTACTCCATATCAATAATCCTACAGTTACCCTCTAACTTCATTTACCCTTATATAAGGGTTAACTATTACTGCTCTCCTCCAATCTTCTCCGGAACTATGCTCCCCCCCCCATAAAAACACACTCTAACATTTGTGTTACACAACTTTCAAATCCAATCAAACAATCCCAATCTCGCCTCCGTTCTTGAATATTACACCGGTAATTTCATCTATAACTGCAGAATTTAC
>JABUQX010110092.1:0-20000 GCA_015478945.1 Trachelipus rathkii | reverse complement strand
CGAAATGAATGAAAAGAGTCAAAAGAAAGTCAGCTCATGTTGATGGTTAATGTACGACAGCGTGATTCATGCCAACTCGCTCATTTTTATGATCCGTCTGCCTTGAGTAGTTGTCGGTCTTTTTAAAACAGCGTTTCTATTGATCAATCTTTGATATGAGCTATTCCTTCAAGAGCAACCCACCTATACCATTTTCGTGTAATAGCATCAGGATGATTAAAGATTTCACCAAAAACAGATAACGTATTCTTAATAATAAAATTATTATCTGTAATTATTTAAAATAAGAATTAAATCTTTTAGTCAATATTTGGTAGTTCATAAACGATACCCAGTTTTGATCAAGTGAATAGTACGTAGGGGAGGCCATTCCCGCGGAAAAACCCACCTAGGTGGGTTTTTTCGTCCTGACCTTTTTTGAGCCCCATTTTTACCTGCCCTTGACCTTTTTGACCTTTACCTTTTTGGGCTACCTTTTTTGAGAGCCCTAATTTTTTGAGAACCCTAATTTTTTGAGAAAACCCCTAATTTTTGAGAACCCTATTATTTGAGAGAACGCTAATTTTTTGAGAACCCTACTTTCGAATGTAGACCACCAAAATTTTTTGAGAACCCTAATTTTTTTGGAACCCAATGAAATAAATTTTTTGGATCAACCCCCATTTTTTCGGCAACCCTGATTTCGGCAACCCTTTCGACAGAAGGTTGCGCCAAACGGTTGCGTCAGAAACCGTTGTACGTATTACCCCCCTAATTTTACGCACCCACCTAATTTTTTTCGACCATGGGCCAATTTTTGCCCACGGTAATTTGTGGGCTTCATTTAGGGGCTTAAGGCCCTTTTTGATGTCCGTTACCTTTTTGACCATGATATTTCGAAACCAACCCTTTTGGTCTTCCATGGGCCAATTTTGGCCACGGTAATTTAGGCTACCCTTTGGTCTATTCCCATGGGTCCATTTTGGTCCACGCTAATTTTTTACCCACTCGTGGCCCACCCGTCAAACATATTTCGTTCCTAACCTGTACGCCTGTTATGGACCTACCTAAACTTGAACACCTACACCACGTGCGCGTGGAGGCACACACACACACCCACACACACACACACACACCACACCAACACACACACACACACACACACACACACACACACACGCACACGCACTACACCACACCACACACACTTTACACTTATACAGAACAATTCAACTATGACTTACATTTAACATAGACACTTTACATTTTACACTTATACACACGTGCGCGTGCGCACAACACATACACACCCTTGAACAGATACCAATGGGTCAAATTTTTGCCACGGTAATTTTGGGCTTCCCTTTACACGGGCTTAGCCCTTTTTGTGTCTTAAGCCTTGTTTGGACCATGAATATTCCGTCCTTAACCTTGCCATATAACATGGGGTCAATTTGGACCCACGCTAACTTGATGGCTTTGATGGTTTCCAATCACCGTAAGAAGTATCTTAGTGATGTTCTATTAGTTGTTCCATGAGTATTAGATGAGTGCCAGGTTGAGTGCCAGGTGAGTGCCAAGTGAGTGCCAATGAGTGCCAATGAGTGCCAAGTGAGTGCCAATGAGTGCCAAGTGGGTGCCACATAGTGCCAAGTGAGTGCCACCTAGTGCCAACTGAGTGCCACTTTTTTCAAGCCTTTTCTAGCCTCCCCTGAGCCCCGAATGCCTCTAATATGGGTGTCTACCCCTAGGTAAAAGGTATGAGGAATCGATTGGTGGATATATTAAAATCTGCTAGAATGCTTCCTATATGAGTTAGTATTTTTATACCACTTATTAAGCATTTACACTCTCCATAGACACTTACATTAAACCATATACACTTACACTCCACACCCACAACACAGGTACACTTACAACTTCACTCCAGCACTCCGATATTTTGAATGCCTCAGCATTAAGCCTTAGCATTGATGCCTCAGCATTATGCCTAGCATTGATGCCTCAGCTTAATGGCCTCACATTGAGCTCAGCATTAATGTCTCAGCATTGATGCCTCAACTTCTGAAGGTTCATCTTTGATGAACTCATCTTTGATGACGTCATCTTTGATACCATCTATAATTGATGATTCATCTTTGATGCAATCATCCTTTGATGGCTCATCTCTTCCCACATCATAGAACGAGTTAATATTAATGTCTTCCCCAAGGTTCATAAGCTGCCCACCAAGGGCGGCAGCAGCCCCATCCCCGCAAGGATGGAGCCCCGCACCACAGGTGCGACCCCGCCGCGCGAATGAAAATAATATATCTAAATAAGTCATTCAATTTTTATTTCATACTTAAACATTTCAAAGAATTTCGTTTCAAATTATACTACGAGTCATTCAAGTTTTGGTATTTCATCTTAAACTATTTCCCAATCAAAGAATTTGTTTCAAAATATACCTACGAGTCATCATTTTTATTTCATATTTAAAACATTTTTTATTAAAAACATTTTCGCGAACCTAAAAACTGTAAACTCATTACAGACCTATTGTTTACACATATATTATTAACATTATTTTTACTTAATACTTTCTACTTAATACTTTTTAAATCTTATAAATTTTTAAAAATGGTATGTAGAAGAAAAAAATTCAGAGTGGCTGATATTAAATAAAACATTCATTTTATTTACTTAATAAACGAAATTTATTAAAAACATAATACTTTACATAACTTAAAGCAAGTAAAGCAGTAAACACAATAGAGGTGTTATACCCACTAAACCCTAGGGGATTCCAAGTATATTGCCTTATGTTTTACTGCTTTACTGCTTTAAAACATATATGTTTAACTGCTTTAACTCATGTTTTAACTCATATGTCTTTACTGTTTAACTGCTTTAACTCATGTTTACTGTTTTTAACTCTCTGCTTTACTGCTGTTTTAAGTCTCTGCTTTACTGCTTTAAGCTCATATATTTATTAACATTATGTTTTCTTTTTATATTTTTTTTATTTTGTTTTATATTTTTTTATTTTATTACTTTATTTTTAATTTTTTGTTTTAAATTACTTTTTTGTATTTTTAATTTGGTTAATGTAAGAATAAAAACACACAGAGTTTCGGTTATATATAACCATTTTATTTTAATAAATTGTACGAAAATTTTATTAAAAACGGTATACTTTCACCCTTAAAAGACAGTCCAAAAAGCAGATAAAACAATAGAGGGTTATTACTAACACCTAGGGGATTAGTATGCCTCTGGTGTTTAACTGCTTTACTGCTTTAGACTTTCTGCTTTACTGCTTTAACTCATGTTTTTACTGCTTTAAAACTAAACTCTGCTGCTTTATGATCTATTTTAACTGCTCTTAAACTCCTCCTGCTTTAAACTGTTTTAACTCTGTGCTTTAAACCTTGCTTCAACTCATATTATTTATTTAACCATTATGTTTCTTTTTTATATTTTGTATTTTGTTTTAAATATACTTTTTTATTCTTACTTATTTTCTATTTTTATTTCTGTTTTAATACTTTTTTATTTTAATTTGTAATTGTAAGAATAAAACCCAACACACACAGAGTTTCGGCCATATAAACATTTTATTTTTATAAATTGTACGAACATTTTTTATTAAAAAGCATATACTTTACAGACCTTAAAAGCAGTAAACCAGTAAAACAATAGAGGTGTTTTTACTAACACCTAGGGATTAGTATGCCTTTGTTTTACTGGCTTTAACTGCTTTATATGTTTTACTGCTTTTACTGCTTTAACTCATGTTTATTAACTGCTTTAAAAACTTTCTTGCTTTAACTGTTTAGCTCATGTTTACTGCTTTAAACTCTAAACTGCTTTACTGTTTTAAAATTACCGCTGTTGTCAACTTCTCTCTGATTGAAATTCTTTCATATGGACAATTTTGATTTAACTTTTATTATTATTTTTTATTTATTTTTATTATTTTTTTTATATTTCTTTTTATTAATTTTTTTTAAATTATAACTTAGTGTTATTTACTTCATGCCTATTGTTTATTTTATTTAGAACACACATACACTTAACTTATACACACATTCACTATGACACTTATACACACAATCACTATGACACTTTTACATTTCCCATAGACACTTACAATTTACACTTATACACATGTGTCAACACACACACACACACACACACATTACACGCAAACTCAACTTACACATGTAATAGCGTTATAATTCCTATAATTAAAAACATTTTAATTTTTATATTATACTTAGTGTTATATTCTTTATACCACAAGTGATTATTTAACATTTATTACACATGCACACACACGCATGCACATATATATCTTCTTCCTTTCATATATATAAAACTTAATAATTTATTAAAAACTAGTTTCCCTATTTTTATTATTATACTTAGTGTTCTTTACTTCATCGCCTTATTGTATTTAAATTATTATTTAGCAAAACACATACACAATACACAACACCCAAACACAACACACACACAACACACACACACACCTCACACGCACAACTCCACTTACACACATAATAACCCGTAATTATTTATTAAAACATTTTATTTTTATTTTTATTATTATACTTAGTGTTAATTTAACCCTCAAATGGGCCTTGGTTATTATTATTTAGCCACACATACACACAACCTTCGCAATACACACCACACCACACACACACACACACACCACCACGCACACACACACACCCACAACACACTACACTTACACTCAACCACTCGATATTTTTGATGGCCCATCTTTGATGCCTCCGCTTTTGGTTTTGCCTCAACTTGTGTCCTCAGTTTTTGATGCCCAACTTAGATGTCTCAGCTTTTTGATGCCTCACAAACTTTGATCCTCAGCTTTGGATGCATCAATCTTAATAACTTAGCTCTGGTATCCTCAGCTTTAGTGGTTCATCTTTTGATGACTCATCTTTGAATGCTCATCTTTGATACCACCTATATTAATGATTCATCTTATAAGCAGTTACACTTACCATAGAAACTTACACTTCACTTATACACCCATAACACTTTATCTCTTTATTCACACATGATGCAATACACATCACACTTAACACTCCACACACACCACCCCCACACACACACACACACACACACACACACACACAGTACACACAATATATATATATATAATATATATATATATTATAGTATAATATATATATAGTATATAATATATATATATAATATATAATATATATATATATATAGTATAAATATATATATATATATAATATATATAATAATAATATCGCGGCGGGAAATATTGCGCCTGCGGGCGACGCGGTGGAGGTTACGCGCGAATTATTGCGCCTGCGGCGACCGCGCGGGCGGGAACTCCGGAAATATTGGCGCCTGCGTGGCGACACGCGGCGGGCGGGACGCGGCGGGACGTCACCAGCGGGTGCGGGGTTGGCTGCCTTTGCCGGTGGGCTCGTGCTGAGCCCTGGTGGTTAGCTTTTGAACTAGTGAATTAATTATCTATTCTAGTGAAATTATAATATTCCTCAATTAAGGATATTTATTATAAATATGAAATACACACTTAGTAAAAATAAAACCTTTTTAATACAAATCAGATAATTTGTGCACCGCTTAACAGCTAAAAATGACTATGATTTTTAAAAATTAAGTTTGGGTCTAAAGATAATAAAACACACACCTGCTCAAATACAGTTTAAAGAGACAAAATTAATTTTCAAGATCGAATAAAATAATTCCTCGACCATCACTATACGAAGATCATATAGAGATAAGGAATTACCCCGACCAAATCACAAGTAAAGGAAAACAATTTCCTTTTTTTATAACCTGCTTAAAGGACTTACCGATCCCCATGCATGTTTCAGTGGGAAATATATTTAATAAAAATTAATAACAATGATTCTTGTCTATACGCGAATTACCTTTTGACCTGGTATTAGGATTAAATTAAGCCCGTCTACAAAAAGGATTAATCCCTAAATTTAGGCCTAAATTTCAGGCCTAATGTAGTTATTGCAACCACATTTTACAGAAAAAGGTGCAGTTTGAAATATATTTTGACCTGGAATAGGCCTAAATCGCCACGGGTTACAAAAAGGATTATCCTAAATTTATGAAACAGTAAAGTAGATATTTCAACACATTTTAACAGAGAGAGAGGTCAGCTTTTCGTTTCTGGTAAGGAGTGCGGCGTAGTTGTGTTTTCTCGCCTGATGGATTGTCCCCACTGTAACATAGATAATAATACTAAAGAAAACCCGAATTAAAATTAAAAACTTTGAAATATTTTCTAGTTACATTCGAGTGAAATAATATAAATGGTAAGTGGAATAATTATGTTATTTTTAAATAAAAACTTAGAATGATTCTTAATACAGATACATGTTCATGCCTTTACAAGAGGAAGAACTTATTTTACTTGTTATATTTTATACTTATGTACCACATGGCTAAAGATGAATGTAAAGCAGTAAGTCAATGAGAACAAAACGTGCTAGCTTGGTGTAGAGGGGGGCTGGGGGCTGACCTTACTGATTTACTGTTTAATTGCTTAAAGGTACGTAAATATATGTTGTTTAATAAATTTCATATAAAATTTTAGTAAAGTTATTTTAAAACTTGATAAGTTATAAAATTTATAAACAAAAAGTATTAACAGTTATAATAATAATATTTGTTCAACAGAAATAATGTTTGATTTATTATAGAAGATTTTAAGAAACTTTGAAATAATTTTAGTTTTATTTTTGGGTAATATAAATGTACGTGTTTTAATTAAAACATAAAAATGTTTAATAAATTATACGTTATATGTGTAAGTGAGTGTGGGCTGTGGGTGTGGTGTGTGTGTGTGTGTGTGTGTGTGGTGTGTGTGTGTGTGTAATCTGTGTGCCAAGTGTAAGTAAATCTCTGTGTGTGGTGTAAGTAAATCTGTGTGTGAGAATAAGTAAATCTGTGTGTGAAGTGTAACGTAAAATCTGTGTCAGTGTAAGTAAATCTGTGTGTGATGTAAGTGTAAATGTCTAAGTGGTCCCTAATGGACAATGTAAGTGTCAAGTGGAATGTGTGTAATAAGTATCATAGTGAAGTGTGTAATAGTGTAAGTGTGTGTGTGTGTGTGGTGTGTGTGGTGTGTGTGTGACCAACAATGTGGTATAAGTGTAAATGCTAAGTGTCTATGGGTAAAATGTAAGTGTCATAGTGATGTGTGTATAACAGTGTCATAGTGAATGTGTGTATAAGTGTAAGTGTAATGTGTGTTCTAAATAATAAAAACAATAGGCATGAAGTAATACACTAAAGTATAATAAAAATAAAATAAAAAATATAAAAATAATAATAAAATGAATAAAAATAATAATAAAATAAATAAAAGAAAAACATAATGTTTAATAAAATATCCCATGAGTTAAAGCAGTAAAAGCAGAGAGTTAAAAAACAGTAAAAAGCAGAGTGTTAATAAGCAGTAAAACTGAGACTAAAGCAGTAAGCGAAAGTTAAAGCAGTAAAACATGAGTTAAAAAAGTACAGTAAAGCAGAAAAGTTAAAGCAGTAAAGCAGTAAAACAAAGGCCAACTAATCCCTTTGTTGTTTAAGGTAATAACACTCTAAATGTTTACTGCTTTAACTCGCTTTAAGGGTTGTAAGTATATTGTTTTCAATAAAATTTCCGTCAATTTTATTAAAAATAAATGTTTAATATTGTCAACATCCGTGTGTTTTTTCTACATTAAAAGAAATTAAAAAAAATAAAGAAGTATGAAAACAATAATAAAAAATATGACCTAATAAAGAAAAAGTATTAAAACAAAATAAAAAATATAAAGAAAACATAATTTTAATAAATTATGAAGTTGAAGAGTAAAGCATATGAGTTAAAAAAACAGTAAAGCATAGGAGTTAAAGCAGTAAAACATGAAGTTAAAAAGCAGTAAAGCAGAAAGCTATTAAGGCAGTAAAACATGAGTTAAAGCAGTAAAGCAGAAAGTTAAGCAGTAAAAGCAGTAAAAACAAAGGCATACTAAATCCTAAAGGTGTTTAGGTTAAATAACACCTCTTTGTTTTAGCTGCTTTTACTGCTTTAAGGGTTGTAAAGTAAATGTTCTTTTTAAATAAAATTTCGTACAATTTATTAAAATAAAAAATGTTTATATAACCGAAAACTCTGTGTGTTTTTTATTCTTACAATAACAAATTAAAAATAAAAAAGGTAATAAAAAAAAAATAAATAGAATAATAAAGTAAAATTTTTAACAAAATAAAAAAATTAAAAGAAACATAAATGTTTTAATAAAATATATGAGTTAAAGCAGTAAAGCATTAAGACATTAAAGCAGTAAAGCAGAGAGGTTAAAAAGTAAAACCATGAGTTAAAAGCAGTAAAGCAGAAAGTAAAGCAGTAAAAACAATGAGTTAAAGCAGTAAAGCATGAAAGTTAAAGCAGTAAAGCCGAAAGTAAAACAAAGGCATACTAATCCCTAGGTGTTAGGTTTAATAACATACCTCTAATTTGTTTTATACTGGCTTTAAAACTACCGCTTTAGGAGTATGTAAAGTATAATGTTTTAATAAAATTCGTACAATTGTAGTAAAAATGAAATTTTATATATCGCCACTCCTGAATTTTTTTCTTCTTACTACAATTTTTTAAAATTTATAAATTAAAAAAGTATTAAGTAGAAAGTATTAAGTAAAAATAATGTAATAAATATATGTGTTAAATAAATAGGTCTGTAATGAAGATACAGTTTTAGGTTTCGCGAAAATGTTTTTTAATAAAAAGTTTTAAATATGAATAAAAATGAAAAAATGACTTCGTAGTATATTTGAAACGAAATTCTTTGAAATGTTTACATTAAAAAAGAAAGAAGAAAAACAAAAAAAATGAAAACTCTTCATATTATATTTGAAACGAAATTCTTTGAAATGTTTAAAGATGGTACCTAATAAAAATTGAATGACTTAGTATATAATATTTTTCATTCGCGCCGGGGCGGGTCGCACCCTGTGGTGCGGGGCCTCCATCCCTTTGCGGGGAGGGGGCTTGCCTGCGCCCTGGTGGTCAAGCTTATGAGGCATTTGGAGGAAGACATTAAATATAATTACCCCTGTTTTCTTATGATGTGGGAAAGAGCATGAGCCCTCAAAGGTGAAATATTCATCAAAAGATGAATCAATCATACTATAGATGGTATCAAAGATGAACCTTCAGGCATCAATCCATCAAAGATGAACCTTCAGAAGTTGAGGCTTCAATGCTGAGACATTATGCTGAGGCATAAATGCTGAGGCATTAATGCTGGGCATCCAATGCTGAGGCATTAATGGCTGTTAGGCAACCCATCAAATGCCCTAAGGCATTATGCTTTGAGGCACTCAAATATCGAGTGAGTGAGTTGTAAAGTGTAAAGTGTACCTGTGTGTGGGTGTGAGTGTAAGTGTACATGGTTAAGCTAGTGTAAGTGTCTATGAGAGTGTAAGTGCCTTATAAGTGTTATAAAATACTAACAATCATAAGTAGGAAGCAACCAATTCTTAGCAGATTGTAATATTACACCAATCCGTTCTCATACCTTATTACCTAGGGGAGACCACCCATATTAAAGGCATTCGGGGGCTCAGTGGAAGGCTAAGAAAGGCTTGAAAAAAGTGGCACTCAAGTTGGCACTATGTCGCGCCACTCAACTTGGCACTATGTGGTTTCACAATCCACTTTGGCACTCATTGGCACTCACTTGGCAATCATTGTGGCACGCATTGGCACTCACTTGGCACTCACCCGGCACTCCACCCTGGGACTCTCTTCTCATCTAATACTCATGGAACACTAATAGAACATCACTAGAATACTTCTTACGTTGATTGGGGAACCATCAAAGCCATCAAGTTAGCGACTGGGTCAAAATTGACCCATGGTAATGGCAAGGTTAAAGGCGAAATATCATGGTCAAACAAGGTAAGACATCAAAAAGGGCTAAGCCCACTAAAGGAAGCCCAAAAAATTACCGTAGGGCAAAATGACCCCATGGTAAGTCTGTCCAAGGGTGGTGTATGTGTGTGCGCAACGCAGCACGTGTGTAATACAGTTGTTAAATGTAAGTGTCTATGGTTAATGTAAGTGTCATAGTGAAATGTCTGTAAAGTGTAAGTGTGGGGTGTGCGGTGTGTGTGTGCGTGTGCGTGTGTATGTGTGTGTTGTTGGTGTGTTGTGCTGTGTGTGTTGTGTGTGTGTGTGTGTGTGTGTGTGTTGTGTGTGTGTGTGTGTGCTCACGCACCTACATGGAAATAACGCGCACGTGTGTAAGTGTTCAAGTTAGGGTAGGTCCATACAAGGCGAAAAGTTAGGAACGAAAATGTGACGGGTGGGCCGAGTTGGTGTAAAAAAAATTATTGCGTGGACCAAAAATGAACCCATGGCAAAGACCAAAGGGTAGCCTAAATTACCGTGGCCAAAATTGACCCATTGAAAGACCAAAGGGTTGGTCGAAAATATTATCATGGTCAAACAAGGTAACGACATCAAAAAGGGCTAAGCCCCTAAAGGAAGATCCAAAATTACGGGTCAAAATTGCCCACGGTCGAAAAAAATTAGGGGGGCGTAAAATAGGGGGGTATACGCGCCAAACGGTTGCTGACGCAACCCGTTTTTGCACGCAACCCTTCTCGAGGTTGCCGAAAATCAGGGGTTGCCAGAAAAAGAATCCCTGGGGTTTGCCAAAAAAATTAGGGTCCCAAAAAATTAAGGGTCTCAAAAAATTTGGGTTCTCAAAAAATTAGGGTTCTCAAAAAATTAGGGTTCTCAAAAAATTAGGGTTCTCAAAAAATTAGGGTTCTCAAAAAATTAGGGTTCTCAAAAAATTAGGGTTCTCAAAAAAGGTCAAGCCCAAAAAGGTAAAGGTCAAAAAAGGTCAAGGCCAGGTAAAAAAAATTAAATGATCTAAAATAAGAATTGAATGAATTACCCACTAGGTGGTAGTTTTTCAGCGAAAGGCTCCCTACTACTAGTGATCAATAAAGATAACTTATAAACTTCCTCAACAAATAAAGCAAAGCAAAGCAAAATCTGTTTACAAGGTTTATATGATTAAAATATATTTCACTAGATTTTTTAAATTTTTCCGTTCATATTTTAACATTCTTTCTAAAACGTTGATTCTGAAGAATGGAATCAATGTTTTATGTTGGACAATTTATTTCGTAAACTATTTTCCTTTAATTAAAATCAACCAGATATTTTCCATTGAATTAACTATATTTAAAGAAATATTGTATAAGAAATTAGCTTTTGTGTGAAGGATAAGTTGCGGAATTAGCCGTGACACGTGCTTCAGTAGAAGAAAAAGCCAACCTACTACCTAATAGGGTTGTATAGGAGTGCATCACCCAATTTTCACATCAAACAAATCAGCAGATTTTGTCGAACGTGTGAGGTTTTCACACGATTTTAATTTCAAAATATTTGAAATCTGAAGAAGAATTAAGTTGTCAATTCATTTAAGTTATTACAAATATTTTAATTCATAAAACGAATATAAACAAAAATTCACATTCTGAAAATATTTCATTGCTCATGTAGAATTTTTTCTTTGGATCTTAACATCAATATATATTTATTTATATTTTTCTTTATATAGTAGCGCACACAGATGTTGAAGTCACAGGCGTCAGGTCGAGGCTATAGTGCTTATGGTCTAGATCTCTAAGACCTTCCAGCAAGAACGCAGCAGCAGATCTTGGAGAATTTTTGCAACATTCGGGAGGGCGTTGTCTAGCAGCAGAATAATCCCATATAATAACATAACCGTGTCTCTTAGCCTTGAAGGACGTTTTGAAACTATGTAACATTGAGCAGTATGTGCTTACAATAACCTTACTGCATTCGTCCATGAACTTCAAAGCAAAGGTTCATCCTCGTCCAGAAAACAAGTGAAAATTACACATCCTGTTCTCATGAGGGAACGTGTTTTCTATGGGCGGGGAGAGGTAGAGTGACGCCATTCCATCCATACAGTGGTTTGTTCGAACTTGTAGCGCTAAGTTTCATCTGTAACCATACAATCTTTGAAAAAAAAAACTGTTCCCCACTACATGGGGGAAAATCCAGGCAAGCACTTACTTATTCGACGAGTTTTCTGCTCTTGGGAACCCATTGTGTAAAACATTACTGTATCCCAATCGTTGATGAAGAAAGGTGTTAGCAGTTACCTTACTCACGAGCATTGTTTCTGCAATCTTGCGGGTAGCGATTCGACGATTGTCTGTTAGAAGGTTTCCAACTGCAGCGACCGAATCCTTGTTCATGTTAATTTCCAAATGCGCTTGAACAGGTCGGCAAGTCCTTCATGATCAAAGATAAATTTTTCCTCCATTAACGCTTATGTTAGAAATGCTTTCTTGGCTTATTTGGATGAATTCATAAAACCATCAAATGCACTCAACCTACTTCAGCATGTGCATAGAGCTCTCTAGCACTTTACAACGACAGCAGCTAGACTCCTGACATACAACGACATCTACTGGCAAAACTACAAGACTTTTGTATTTCAAGAATGACATTAAGATTAAAGTCTCACTTTCACTTGGTCAATTCATATATATATATATATAAATATATATATATATATATATATATATATATATATATATATATATATATATATACTATATATATACCTATACATATATATATATATATATATATATATATATATATATATAATATGAAATAATAACAATAACCATATATATATGCTTATGTATATATGGCATAATAACATAACACCAATAATAGCCAGCAGCAACCTTAGTAACTACTGTATATGTATAACTTATATGCTGTATAGCCAGTATGCTGCTAGCATATGTAGCAACCTTATAATAATAATAATAACAGTATAACAATAATAGCATATATAGCAGCTTATGCATGCTGCTGTATAGCCAGCCAGCCTTGTAGCCAGCCAACCAGTAGTAATAGCATAGCATATACGCCGCATATATAGCACGCGCTATATATATACTACCTTTCTTCTTCTTCTATTCTTCCCAGCTGTAACAGCATATATACATATGTATATATATAGCATATGCTGCTGCTCTTATATATATATGCTATGCTATGCTGCTACCAACAATATAACCTTATATATATATATATATATACTATATATATATATATATATGTATATATATATATATATCAACAACCAACTATATATATATATATCCTCTATACTATATATATATATAAACTTTGTATTTCCGAATAGGTCGATGTATTCCACACATTTTTACACGGTCTTGACCGTGTTTTTCTCTCTTATTTATCACTCTTGAAGGAGATCCCCCAAAAATATCTAATTAAGAGCTACTTCTTAACCTTTCCCCATGTTGTTATAATACGACCACTGCTACAACTGCAACAATTTCGAATTCTACCATTATTATTATTATTATTATTATTATTATTATTATTATTATTATTATTATTATTATTATTATTATTATTATTATTATTATTATTATTATTATTATTATTATTATTATTATTATTAGTATTATTATTACTATTAATTATTATTATTATTATTAAATATTAATGTGTATTAATTATTATTATTAATATTATTAATTATTAATATTATTATTAATTATTATTATTATTATTATTAATTATTATTAATTAGCTAATAATCAATTATTATTAATTATTATTATTATTGAGTATTATTGTATTAATTATTATTATTATTACTAATTATTATTATTATTAATTATTATTATTATTATTATTAATTATTATTATTATTAATTATTATTATTATTATTAATTATTATTATTATTATTATTATTTATTATTATTATTATTAATAATTATTATTATTATTATTAAATATTATTATTATTATTAAATATTATTATTATTAAATTATTATTATTGTGTATTAAATATTATTATTATTAGTAATTATTATTATTATTATGGTTGTGTTTATTATTATGGTTATATTATTATTATTATTAAATATTATTATTATTATTTTTATTATTATTATTATTAAATATTATTATTATTATTAAATATTATTATTGATAGTATTATTATTATTATTAAATATTATTATTATTAATATGGTTGTATTATTATTATTATGGATTTGTGTTATTATTATTATGGATTTGTGTTATTATTATGGTTGTATTATTATTATTATGGTTGTATTATTATTATTATTATTATTATAATTATTGTTGTTGTTGTTGTTGTTGTTGTTGTTGTTGTTGTTGTAGTTGTTGTTGTTGTTGTTGTTGTTGTTATTTGTTATTTTTTTTGATTTTCATTTTTTTTTTCTTTTACTTTTTTATTTTTTTATTTATTTTTATTTTTATTATATTTATTATTATTATAAAAATTATTAAAAATAATAATATTAATAATAATAATAATATACACAAATAGTATTAATAATAAGATTAATATTAATATAAATATTAATATTAGTAATAATAATAATATATTAATATTATTAATATTATTATTATTATTATTATTATTAATCTATTATTATTATTATTTTACTAAATACAAATAATATATATATATAGCTATATATATATATATATATATATATATATATATATATATATATATATATATATATATATATATATATATATATAAAATATATATATATATATATATATATATCTTATATATATATATATATACTGCTCATATATATATATACTTATATGCTATTATGACCCCATATATATATGTAGAATAAAATCTATTTAAATTTCCATTTCATGCATCTTCTTTAAATCTAAAATATCCTGCTTAATATTAATATACATAAATATCTAATTATTTTTATTATCTTTTTCATTTACGAATAATCATGTTTTCTTCTTTAAATTTAAATCAAAAGGCTGTGAGAGGCTGAAGACTATTTTTTTAAATTTTCATAATAAATTTCAACATGTACCATTCTTCTCATTAAATTAGTTTTCAGAATAAAGAGGAGGAAAATTTCGCTTCTTTAAATCACGTAAAAATAGGTAAATTCTATGTTAGTGCCTAATTTCTTATATGTATATATGTATATATATATATATATATATATATATATATATATATATATATATATATATATAATATATATATATATATATATATATATATATATATATATATATATATATAAATATATATATATATAAGTATACTCTATATATATAACATAACTGCCTCTCTGCTCTTCTGCGCTATGCTCATGTATGTATGTAGCCTTGTATGTAGCATAGCATAGCTGCTAGTAGCAGTAGCCAACAGCAGCGCTGTGCTATATATATATGTATCATATAAATATCTCGCCATCATATATCGCTGCTCCAGCAGCCCAGCCCAGCCAGCCAGCCAGCCTTAGCCAGCCAGCAGCAACAGCCAGCAGCCAACAGCCAGCATGTATATGGTAGCATAACTATGCATAGCCAGCAACCAGCAGCATATGTCTATATAATAGCAGCATATACTAACGCTCATAAATATATCATATCATATAACACTATATACATATATACCTCATCTTCTTCTTCTTCTTTCAACATATATGTCACTACGAAGAACTCCATTACGACTTTTTTACTTCTTTCTCTCTCTCTCTCTCTCTCTCTATATATATATATATATATATATATATATATATATATATATATATATATATATATAAAAATAATAACTTAAATAAATATTCAATTTTCTTGAGTAAAAATTACGAACTATATAATATCAAAAATAAAAAAAAATTATTCTAGAACATATGACAGAAACGGAGCCGTTGTGAGGCTACTTCAATTACGTCACAAAAGTAAAGGATGCGCGCACCAATCACAGCTAAGAAAATTACAGTAATAAAAAGCCTATGATAAATCAAAGCAAATAAATAATATATATATATATATATATATATATATATATATCTTATATATATATATATATCTTATATATATATATATATATATATTTTAAACACTTGAGATATTCACTTAAAAACGTTTTCTTTATCTAAACCGTTTTCTATAGTTGATTCCATGATTAAATTTGAATTCCATGTCTTTATTTAAGTCACTCTTTCCTTCCATTATTCTTAAATATTTTAGTAATTTCTTTATTATTTTATTTGTTTTATTAAATATTCTTTGTTATAAAATTATTATTTATTATGTATAGTATTTAAACATATTATTTATAAACATAGTATTTATAAAAAAATTTGTACTCTAAATTCACAGACACCATCTCCGCCATTCGATATGGGCATGAACTGCAGCCATTTTTAATGGGTTAAAAGCGTTATTTAATAGCGGTTATTCTTACCTTTTTCGTTTAAATTGCATAATCTTTTTATATTTATTATGTAATAATTTCATTTATTTGACCAACTTTCGCAAAAAAATAAGAGAATTTTATCGTAACATTATGAAATTTGCAAAAATAGATCGTTTCTATAATGTTAACTCGTGCTGAGCATGAGTAGCACGAGTGCAGGAGTCGCCTCTGATATATATATATATATATATATATATATATATATATATATATATATATATATATATATATATATATATATATATATATATATTAGAGAAAATTAAATATATATATATATATATATATAAATATATATATTTATAATATATATATATATATATATATATATATATATATATATATATATATATATATATATATATATATATATATATATATATATATATATATTTATATAAATATAAAACAAACTTATATGTATATCTATTTACTATACATCTGATGCTGCTATATATATATATGTATATAATATATATATAACTATATATATATATATATAATATATATATATATATATATATATATATATATAACTGCTGCTGTAATATATATATATATATATATACATATATATATATATATATATATATATATCCTATTGTGTTAATAATTTACCAAAAGCTTAAAAAAATCAAAGTTAATTCAATATCCATGTTAAAGTTGAACTACATCCGTTTCATGACGTTGTAAATTGTTGTAAATCAACTGACTTGATGAAATAAAAGAAGGTTGATTGTTTCAGGTTTTACCAAGAGAATACTTGCAAAAATGAATATTTCTGTTAAATCATGTGTTTGAGAGTTGAGAAAAAAGAGAAAATTTGAGACTGTTTGAAATAAAAATTTGAAAAGGGTCTCGTCATTGTAGGAGACATGTGACAAGAGAATAAAAAGTACCCGTGTCAGTGTACTAACGATAGTACAGAGAGAGTAATGAGTATTTTGTTGGTCAAGAAAGATTGTTGATATTCAGTGAGAGTGAAAGAGAAGTCATTTGGGAAGTCAGAAAGTTCTAATATTCATCCTGGTAAGAAGAGCTTTATAAGTGGAACCTCTACTGATGTGTAATGTGTATTCCACACAAAGATAGACGGAGCTCCATAAAAAAAAAACCCAGCTAGAGTTGGTAATTTGTAATGGAGTTGTGAAGGTTCTACTGCTTAGTTTTTTTCAAAATCAGATCTATAAAAGTGTACGAGCGTTTACAGTACAATTTGTAGGTTACAATAGAAACTTAGAAAGTCTTTTTCTACTGATTTATTAAGCTGCTTTCACATCGATGTGAAATTAATTCCACATGAAGGCTCTCGTATTCTTATTTGGCTGGTATTCTCCTTATTTAAAAATAGATATTTATATGTCTAAAAAATAGAAGGGATCACTTGGCGATTCTGCTCTCACATGTCCGGTTTTTAATTGCGCTGTCTATTTAATGATGTATGTCTAGATGACTTCAAGAACCAGCGAATATTTTTGATGCACAACTGAAAATACAGTCAACATTTTCTGATTATATTCAGCAGCGTATAGTAGGAGAGCCATTTTGAACACCGTAGCTCCGCCCCCTTTTATTGCCTGGCAGCTGATCAGTGGTCATTTTGTAACCAACAGGCGTATAATTTTATAACCTTAGACATATGAACATATATATTGTGGCCCAATTTTTACTCTCAGCTTTAACAAGGCGTAATGTGTTATTTTAGATTTTTTTTTTAGATTTAATTTATTTTATTTCTATTTTCAACTTTTATTTCATTTTTATGGTGTGTTTTTTTGATTTTTAGATTTCTATTATTTTAATTCTCTCCTTTATATCTTATTTCACGTTTTTAAATGATTGAGATTTCTTATATTTATTTATTTAAGAATAATTTTTTTTTTATCTGCTTTTTTTTTTTTATTTCTTTCATTCTATTAGTATCTCTCGTGCATCCCTCTGGTTCGCAGCTCCGCTCTACTTTTTCTAGGTTTATAATATAAAGCGTTTTGTTAATTCATCTGTCGGGGTGCAAGATGTGAGGATTTTGCAGTACAAAAGTTCAATCGAAGAACGAAGTTCGAACCTTGCTACAAATCGTCCAAGTCGAAGCGTCTCGCCCTAGCTTTATGGTACGTTTTATATAACAAAGTTTTCCGCGGATGATTCCGTACATATGTGACATACGTAGCATGACGCCCCACGACACATTAAGAACCGGCTATACAAAGCACTTTTAAGGTGCCAAAGGCCAAAGTAGCCTGTCAAGGCTGTTACTAATCCTAACTATAACTTTGTTATTTAAGATAATCATTTTATTTTTATAGAGCTTGAGACAACGAGAGATTAACCATAACTTCAGAGTACCATATTATTATTATTGTGTGGCTTAGAAAAAACCACGCCCGTATTTTTATTAAATGCCCCCTTAAAGTTAAAAGTTTGAATTCAACCCCATCACGCAAGTTTGAGGCCATTTTGAAAAAAAAAACAAACGATAGATTTATGGCAACAATATTTATCGCAAGGGAATAAGCAATATTTGAACAACAAAAGGGACGCAAAAAAAGCTTATATTATATAATGCATTTTAACTCTGATTCAATCTTCTGATACTTTCAACAAAGCCCCCTTGATCTAGATATTCTTTTTCTCTACCAACTCCTGGTGGTCATGTCTTAAACCTAACCTTCTCCAATCTACCAACTCCTGCGTGTCATGTCTTCTACCTTTTGCCCTACCCAACCTTTTTCTTCTACCAACTGTTCTGAAGGTTTCAGTTTTTTACCTAACCTAGATTTTTTCGTTACCCAACTATCTGGTGGTCAGTGTCTTTAACACCTTTTTCTCTACCAACCCTGGTGCCATGTCTTTACACCTAAAGGGCTTCCCTACCCAACCTTTATCTCTAACGAAATTGTAGAGGAGCTTAATGTGTTTATAACCTAACCTAATCGAGAGTGAGTAACTTTACCTAATCTTGTTTGATAAAGTCGTCTTTAACACTACCTATTCTCTCTACCAACTCGGTGGTATGTCACTTTACCCCTACGTCCTCCTAATCCCAACACTTTTTCTCTACCAATTATCTGGGTATTCAATGTTTTTAACCTAACCTAATCTTTTTTTCTTTTACCCAACTTCTGGTGGTCAGGCTTAATTGATTAACCAGCTTGGTTCGGAAAGAAAGAAGAGACTTGATAAATACATTTACAAATCAATGGAGTGGGTTTCACACACCGTAGTGCCCACGTGCTCGCTACTCACGAATTTTACATCCCGTCCCCTTTCTCAATCATTGCTTAAACTTCCTTACCACCTCGTCTTCAGCTGTTTGAGTGCAATAATTCGTTATAAAATACAAAAAATAATATAGCCAGGGGCCCTGAAAGATACGATACCCTTACCACTTGAACGACGGTCAACTATTATGTCCGCCTTAGTCATTCACAAGGACCAAACGTGAGAATCTGGTAAATGAGATTATTTATGAAATACAGGAACATAATTACTCTCGAGTCCGTTAAGATTACACTCCAGATTAAACAAGTGAATAAATAAATAATAATCTAATACTTCATCAATTTTCAATAACGTTGGCTAGCAATAAGATTACATTCGGAT
>JABUQX010110091.1:47500-50326 GCA_015478945.1 Trachelipus rathkii | reverse complement strand
AGTGAAGACAACGCAGCGATACAAAAAGTACTCAAAGAAAAAAAGAGAAAAAAAACAATAGTTCCTTTCGCCGAAACACGCAAATACCATGTACAAAAAGAAAGAAAAACAGTTCGCTGAAAACACCGCAATACATGACAAAGAAAAAAAAACAATCAGCTTCGAAACACGCAAAAATACATGTTCCCAAAGAAAAAAAACAAGTTCGAAACACGCAAATACGATTTGTACAAAGAAAAAAAACAAGTTCCGCGCGAAACACCGGCAAAAATACATGTTACAAGGAAAAAAAAAAAAAAAAACAGTTCCGAAACACCCGCAAAACATTGTACAAGGAAAAACAAGTTCGTGTTTCGAAACACGCAAACATGTTACACAAAGAGGAAGTAGAAACAAGTTCGAAACACCCCGCAAAAAATACATTGCTGTACGAAGAAAAAAAACAAAGTTCGCGAAAACACCGCAAATACATGCTACAAAGAGAACAGAAAGCAAGTTCGCGCGAAACACCGGGCAAAATAATGTAACAAAGAAAGGAAAAACCAAGAGTTCCAACACGCAAATACATTGTACAGGGGAAAAAAACAAGGTTTGTGTTTCGGCGAAATCACGCCCAATGTATACATTTTACAAGAGAAACACAAAGTTCCGAAAACACGCGCCAAAAATACAATAATGTACCAAAGAAAAAACAAGTTCGAACACGCAAATACATGTACAAGGAAAAAACGAGTTCGAAACATGGAGGAGAAGAAGAAGCATTCACCTGCAAACAAACAAACCTGTATTAAGATATTTTTAAATTTTGATAACCATAAGCTATCTTTTTGTAAAAAGGTTTCAAGCTTCAACGAATGAATCGGCTTATTGGATAAACCGAAATGGAGAACAGGAGGTTAAAGAGATTCAGGATAAGATGATTAAGGTACATAAACATTAATTGATTTCTTAATTATTTACCAATTTTTAAAATTTGCAGCAAAATGATTTTAAATTTTATTTATTATTATTATTATTATTATTATTATTATTATTATTATTATTATTATTATTATTATTATTATTATTATTATTATTATTATTATTATTATTATTATTATTATTATTATTGTTATTAACGCAGATTGTTCACAAATTGGGCTTCTCATATAGTCCTACGGGTGTCCAAGAGTTCTCAACCAAGATAAAAAACGACCCAAAAAATTTCTTCAATTCTTCCGACGATTTGTTAAAAGGAATCGAAAAAATTGTTTACGAGGTCATTCCCTCTAATTTGACGGACGTCTTCAACAGCATCCCTGAATCGAAGTTAATGTTAGTACGATTCTTTATTATTATTTATTATTATTATTATTATTATTATTATTATTGATTATATTTTATTATTATTAATTTATTATTATTATTTTATTAGTTTATTATATTATATTATTTATTATTATTATTATTATTATTTTATGTATTATTTATTATTATTCATTATTTATTATTATTAGTTATTATATTATATTTACTACAACTAAATATTGTTAATAATGTTAAACTTAATAATGTATATTGTAATCTTCTGAGTTAAAGCATTTCCAATTCCAATTTCCAATTATTATCTTATTATTATTATTATTATATTATTATTATCATTATATTATTATTATATTATAATTATTTATTATTATTATTATTATTTATTATTATTATTATTATTATTATTTAGCAAAATTAGTATTAATATATATATTCTCTGTCTCTATAAGGATGTCATTATTACGATTATTAATAATATAATTATTATTATTATATATTATTATTATTATTATTGATTTTATTATTATATATTATTATTATATATTATTATTATTATTATTATTATTATTATATTATTATTATTATTATTATTATTATTTATTTTTAAAACGAAATATTTATTTATTTAATTTATTATTATTAATTATTATTATTATTATATTATTATTATTATAATTATTATTATTATTATTATTATTATTATTATTATTATTATTATTATTATTATTATTATTATTATTATTATTATTATTATTATTATTATTATTATTTTATTATATTTATATTATATTATTATTATTATATTATTATATATTATTATTATTTATTATTATTATATTATTATATTATTGTAATTATTAGTCCTATTAGTTTATTTATTATTGATTATTATTATTATTATTATTATTATTATTATTTATTATTATTATGTATTATTATTATTATTATTATTATTTATTATTATTATTATTATTATTATTATTATTATTATTATTATTATTATTATTATAGTTTGCAGTAGTAGTAATTTTGTTTCTGTATTGTTAAAATTAGCATTAATTATATTACTAATACTGCAACCATCGGACGGATGGATTCATTTTCTTTTATTTACATATTTATATTTTAATTTGGCATTTCTAGGCCTCTTTTGAGCAAAACCAATTTCCCACTCTTGTGGTGCACAGAAGCCAGTTACACAATTAAAGCCTCTTTATTAAACTTTGTTTTACTCGGGGTCTAGTAACAAGTCTTATAAGCCATACTTTTCCCCCTCTATTTAGGAGACTTAGAGATAACGTATCTACCTCAAACTTGGTAACTCTATTACTGGTGGTTTCACCTTGTCGGAGCCGAGGTTTCATGGCCCTAGGAGCACCCTAGGGGGGTGCTAAGTCCCTAAACTTGGTTACGGTGGTAGCTATGCGGAAAGTAAACAGCCGAGATTTTTTTTAAAGTGAAATATCGTGATAATAACAGAGATAACAGGTAGTGAGTTTTATATTGCCATTATCTGTTTGC
>JABUQX010110091.1:7500-10000 GCA_015478945.1 Trachelipus rathkii | reverse complement strand
GAAGTTACACACATGTAATCACACTTGGAACGCCAGCGAGTTCCGTGGTTGTGTTGACACTAAGCTGAATTAGAGCTAAAGTATTTGAAGAAAGAGATACAGAATCAAAGCCTCCTGTCTGTTTTGAAACATGACTTTTACACCTAAGATTATGATGTTCAAATAGTTTGTGAATCAATTTTAAAGATAGGTGAACCAGTTATCCGGGTTACCTGATGGGTAGACGGTTTCAATAGACCCATGTTTGAACAGTTCATTGAATACTTTGAAACGAACTGGAAGGGGTCAAGCGTCGATAGAGAAAGATAAAGAAGAACGCTTCACCCGATTCATTGCAAAAACTATGTCTCAATTTCTTGTGGAAGCTCTGCTGAACGGGCTCCTAACACTGAGGATATAATCTGTCAATTAATTGATGCAGAAGTATGGCAGTATTTAAAAATGCTTGATGTGGAAGTAAAAGATGTATCACATGTAGGTAAGAAGTATATTGTTTTGTAAAGTAGACCAAATACGCTGACCAGACAACTTCTTTTTTTTTTTTTTTTTTTTATATATATATAAAAGTTCACACCTCACGGGCATAGCCCTATTCTAGGAAACTTTCATCCTAGGATCCGAACTAGGATTCGAACCCGCGACCTTGCCATGCGACTCCGTCGCTCTAGATGTACCAATATAGCTATCGCCGCCTTCACCACTGCTCATGCGCGTGTGAAACTGTATAATCTTCTAGAGGAGCTAGGTCAGAGAGTCTTATACTGTGACACTGACAGCTGTGTCTTTGTAACTAGGAATGGGTGAGCTCGTACCCGAAACAGGAAGGTTTCTTGGTGATTTGACAGACGAAATCGGTGCTGGTATTACAGCTGACAGCTTTGTTTGCACTGGACCTAAATCTTACGCTGTTAGGCTTATAAAACCTGATGGTAGCATCGATCATATTTTAAAAGCTAAGGGATTAACATTAAATAAAACAACAGGCAAAATAATTAACTTTGATACTATGCTGAAGCTAGTCATAAATAACATTGATGATGATGATTATGATGATGATGTGAATGCTGAAAGGGAACGAATGGGGGGGGGTGATGATAGTTGCTATTCTAAACTTAGAGAGAGTAGGGATATAACTGCGCTAATTGTTGAGGAAATGAGAGCTAAAGGACATCGTTTGCATGGGTAAAGGTATCATAAGGATGAAACAAAAAACCCCTATGTGAATTTTAATGGTACACATCTAGACAATATAAGGCTCCGACATGATTTAAAGCCAAAAAAAGGCAATATGATTATATTAAAAGAGTCAAAAGAAGCTGCGGATGACAGCTAATAAAAGAGCCCCATAAAAACACAGCTCGTACAATCCCATTTGATTCAGAGAACTTTCTTCCCCTAGGCAACATATGAAAGTCTAGTGTTCTAAGCAAATCAATTTAAATAATTTTTAATAAAAATGTAATATATGTTATTCAACATTATATATATATATATATATGAGAGTATATAGTATATATATATATATATATATATATATATATATATATATATATATATATATATATATATATATATATATATATATATATATATATATATATATATATATATATAGTTGTATGCATTTTTCTATATGTGTTTTTTATGACATTTTAATAGATTTTTTTAAAAAATTCTTTTCTTTCAATCCTTCGTTATAATAATAATAATAATAATAATAATAATAATAATAATAATAATAATAATAATAATAATAATAATAATAATAATAATAATAATAATAATAATAATAATAATAATAAAAACTCCAGAGCCGGAATCAGAGTCGGAGGAGTCATATTCGCTGACGGAGTCGGAGCTGGAGTTGGAGGCGGGCTTGCGTTCGGTGTCAGAATCAGTACCGGATGCGAAGGAGGCGATGAAGCAGGCGTTGAAGCAGGTGAAGGAGGCGGACTTGAAATTTCCCAAAGGCGGGTCAGAACCGGAACTGGGTTGGAGCCGGAGCGGTGCGGAGACAGAACCGTCGTCAAGGGCCGAGTCGGAGCTGGATGCTGAGCGGCGCAGAGATGGAACCTGCAACAGAAGACCTAGGGGCTGAGCGAGCCGGCTCAAAATTGAATTATCTACGCGGTTGAAAATTTTCCATTTAAAGATTTAAAAAATAATAATAAGAATAATAATAATAATAATAATAATAATAATAATAATAATAATAATAATATAATAATAATAATAATAATAATAATAATAATAATAATAATAATAATAATAATATTAATAATAATAATAATAATAATAATAATAATAATAATAATAATAATAATAATAATAATAATAATAATAATAATAATAATAATAATAATAATAATAATAATAATAAATCAGAGGTTGAACAGGAGTCGGCTCAAAAATTGAACCCTTTCAGGGTTCAATTTGTTTTGACATAATAATAATAATTCAAAAAATTCAAAATTCAAAAACGTTTATTCAACATTTAGAA
>JABUQX010110090.1:0-24076 GCA_015478945.1 Trachelipus rathkii | reverse complement strand
TGGATTCGAACACATTTTAAGCCCATTTTCATTTTGTATTTGTGCTTATGAAACGTAAGAAATGCTTCGGTTTGTGTTCGTTTTGTCGAAACGACGCAAATCCAGAAAATGCTCACCAAACGTAAGAATCCTTATCTGTGAGGTAGCTACTTTCCGTGCTTGGCCGAATTTTAAGCACGGTTCTTAGTGTTTGAAAAAATTGTGCATGTACAAGATGGCGGGTGGTAGGCCGTTTTGTTTGATGAATGTTTCATCCAATAAAATTAGCTTGTAAATCAAATTACCTAGAAATAAAATAAACGCCATCGCAATAGTTGATCAATTATTTGTAATAAACCATGATTATTTTTTCTGTATTTCTGTTGTATTCCAAAGACCAAACATGCCATCACAACAGCGAATTTCAACATGTTGTAAGCAAGCTGGTTCCTATATACACGAATTCGTCCTAAAAATGGCAGGGAGCATTTTTATCAAGCGTAAGCACAAATGACAAAAACTATAAAGTTTCTATTTGATAAAATTCAAAAAGAAAACTTTTATATTAATAAAGAAGCTTCACACCTTTAAAAATATTAAAGCCGTTTCGTTTTTGCATTTTGGTGCTTACGAAAACGGTAAGAAATGGTTGAGTTTGCGTTGTTTATGTCAAACTTAGCGCAAAATACGAGAAAAGATGCTCGACCAAACAAGGGAATTTCCTTGAATTCTTTAAGGTTGCTAATCCAGTGCTTCGGCAAAATTTAAGCACGTTCTTTACGAAAAATATAAAACAAGATGCCAGCGTGGTAGGTCCGTTTTTTGATGAAATTTTCATTCAATAAATTGCTTAAATCTAATTTCTTCCAATGAATAACCATCACAAATAGTTGACAATTATTTGTAAAAGTTCATTTCTATTTTTTATTTGTTTTCATTTCCAAAAACACCGTCGCTCCATCAAACAGCTGATCTTCCATTTTGAAAGAAAAGTAACTTTATATGAAATCGCGCGCTTATGCACAAAATATGCGCTTAAACTGGGGTAAAGCATTTCTTAGTTGAGCTGTAAAAGCAACAACATGAAAAAAACAATAATCTTATTCCCATTAAGAAAATCCTAATTATTTATTTAAACTTATGTAACTTAAAGGCAACTTAACTTAACTAACCGAACTTATAAAATTCCATTTAATTCGTATATTTTCAAAGATTCAGTATTATTTTTTAGTTATAATGCGACACATGTTTCAGACTTTAATATAATATACCTCAAAATGGGGAAAACTGGTTTCGGTGGGTAAAACGGGTTAGTTTATTAAATTGTTAATTTCATAATGGCTGTTATATTGAAAATTGGGGAAAGGTTTTTTTTTGTTAGATAAAGACTATTTCTTTAATATATTTCAAAATTAAATCAATAAATTAGAGGTTCAGCTCAAAAAAATTTCCAACATTTGAAATTTTTTGGTTAAAAAATTGCAAAAAAAATGGCAAGGTCTGCAAATCCTAAGACTGAAAAGATCATCATTTCGCATTAACGGCATATAGAAAGTTGTAAAATTAAGAGTTTCCATGTAGGTAATTGCATTTAGTGATATTATTTTGTTTATAGTTATTAAGTGGTTTCACTTTTGGGTTAAAACTGGTAACTATAAACTGGTAACGGGGTAAAATTGGTAACTATATTTTCATGCTATATTTTCATGTTATAAATAATTTTTTTTTTTTTAGGTTAATATTTTATATTAATTTATTTATATAAATATAAGTTTAAATACCTAGGTATGTATTATATTACCGTGTTTTATATATTATATTTTTGATAATATTTTCGTACAAAAAATTGGCCAAACTTTACATTATAGAGTACGCCAATATCTCGAGACCTTACGATACTTAAAGAAGAACCAATTACATATTTGAGAATCAGCGTATAAACTTATTACAGGAATGTTAGTTAAAAAATAATAATAAATTATTTTTCTATTTAATAATTTTTTTTTTTTTTTTTTTTTACAACTTCCATTTGATTCGATCTATTTTCTGATTCTAAAATATGTAATTGGTTTCTTGTAAGTATTGTCGTAGTTTTCGAGATATCTGCGACGTAATGTAAAGTGTTTACCAAAAAATATTGATGGCTCATCTATGACTACTGAATGTTGTAAGTTTTAACTGTTTTTTTTACCCAAAATATTTTTACAGATTATACTTGTATTACATATTTTTATTAACTAAAATTAGTTGAAATCACAACGTACGAGAAATAAAAATTAAATTACATCTAACCTTCCCCCGCGCACCTACAAGTTTTACCCAAAAAAAAAATTTCAACACTAGCATTTTCAAAAAATTATTAAAAATATTTATGTTTCAGATTTTTAATATTTTCTTTCATTAAATTTTAATACGCTTCCAGCTTTTAAGAGAAAAAAAAAATTAAGTATGGGTGTAACTTAGCAGGGTCACATGAGGTTGACGAAAAAAAAAAAAAGCCTAATTTTTACCGGTTTTCCCCATTTGGACGGATTATATATATATATATACATATATAATATTATATATATATATATATATATATACAATGATTATACTTTTATTAAGCAAAATAAAAACTTTTTTGAATTGAAAGATACTAAAGTATTTTTTTCTTACAATTTCTTCATAGTAAGCAAGAGTAATAGAATTTGGTTCCGGCCGGATTTTTTGTGGATTCCGGCTTCTGGTTCCGACTGGAACTGAAAATTTCAGTTCCGGTTACCTACACCCATAATGTAAACACCAAAAAGGAACAGGCTCTCGCAGATACTAGTTGAAAAGCTTGAATGTTTTGCATCACAATCTTGACGTTACTTGATGATATATATCTTTATCTTAAAGGAGTATATTAATTATTATGTCATGTTTGGAATATAGCGTTTTGTTAGTTTGTCTTTTTCAAGCTGAGATTGAGGTATCTTGTTTCATTATGTTTTATTCTTTTATATTGTAGCTAGTTTAAAGAATCTTCTTGTTGTAAATGTAATCATGTTAAAACATATACAAAAGCTAGTAGCTAAACTTTGTTAATACTTACGGGAAAATGGAAATGAAATATTTTTTTTGAATAAACACAAACCTAAAAAATTATTAAATTATATTTGCATTTATTATATCTTAAATATGATACTATTTGAATAAATAAACTAAATATGACTGGGGCACAACCAAATTTGAAATAAATGACTTAAGTATTTGGTTGATACATGGAATGCAATCCTGAGTTGCACCTAGCAGTACTCAAATGTTCATATGCTATTACTGTGTATTTATGTATATTAATTAAGAGCGATTCAGGTAATCGTTCGCAACCTAAAAAAATAGAGTATTGTATCTGCCTCTTTAGTGCTCTGAATCCTAATTATATATATTTATATATAGCCTATAATATATAGTATGATAATATATATATATATATATATATATATATATATATTATTATATATATATATATTATATTATATATAATAATAAAAGTATAATATAATAATTGATATATATATATATATATATATATATATTATATTATAATATTTATATAATAATAACTTTATATATATATTATATTATTATAGATATATATATATATATATATAATGATATATATCATAATATATATATATTATTATAGTATTAAATATATTATATAATATTATATATATAATTATATATTATATATATACATATAGTATATATTAATAACGTATTATATTATATATATATATATATACATATAAATATATAGTATATAATATATATAATATTTATTATATATATATATATATAATATATATATTAATATTATAATATATATATATATATATATATATATATATATAATATAATAATATGATATATATATGATGAATGTGAAAGTAGGGTTGGACCGGAACAGGAATTTTCCGTTTCCGGCCGGAACCGGAATGAGCCGGAATCACAAAAAAATTCTGGCCGGAACCGGAATTTTCTTATGAACTTTCCTTTTACTATAAAGAAATGTAAAAAAAAAAAATTTATAATAACTTTCAACAAAAATCTTACATCCAATACAATGACCACTGTCATGGAAACATATGGAAATCATCATCGAAGGAGAATATCTGAAAATCCAAAAATTTTAATAAGGGTGAGAAGCGATGCTTGTATTTTCTAGAAACAGGGGAAACTACAAAAAGAGCAATAGATCCAAGCCGAGGAAGGAGATAGAAATTTTGAGAGAGAATTTTCCCAACCAAAATTGGCAATCATTGACTCTAAATCACAGAAAATAATAAAATATTATCCTCATTCACGGTCACAGAAATCGAGAAGGGATTTTTAAATGCTTCTTGCTCGATCTTCAACCAAAACATTCAGAATTCACTGTCGGCACCTATTTTGTAGAGAAAATGTTCCCAACTTCATACAGTAAATTGAGATCGAGAAGTTATCTAAGGATATTCTTTCCAAATCAGATAATCATTTACTACAGATATAATAGAGCTAAATAATTCAAACGAGTCATTATTTCTTTACCTGCATCTCTGGCTTACCAACGAGTTTGAAAAATGGACTGTGTACTCCATAGCAAGTATTTCCCAGGTTCTCATTTTGGAATTACAAATCACTGAGTTTAGAAATTACGATGAATAATTGGAAAATTCCTCCTAAACATAATCCACTTGATCCTTCGAGATGGAGCATATAACATGAAACTCGGAACTGATTCTATTAATTACCATGTTTTTCTTGTTTTATTCAAAAACTTCAATTTGTTATAAAGATGCCTTATTTCTCAAAGAACAGTGTGATTTAATAAGAAATGTAGGAATATTGTACACATTTCAATCATTCCAGGTTTTAAGCTGTAATAAACTTAAAGTAATACAAAGAGACTTGGATCCATATCTTGCAAGCCACTTATGCCAATTCAAGATGTTAAATACAAGGTGGAAAGGCACTATCTGATTGTCTGAAGAATTGAATGTTTGAAAAAGACCTCTGCAAGGTTATATTATAGGAAACAATCAATGTCATTATTAAATTTATCAGGCTAAAAAATCGCATAATACTTGAAAAAATTCTAAGAGTTTTGCAACCATTTCTCATGGTAACAAACTATACAGCAATCACGATTATTATCATTATCATTCCATATTTGAGATCTCCAGCATATCTCTCAAACTCTGATGATGACAGACAGAGAATAAAGAAGAGCTGAAGAGGCATTAGAGGTTGACATATCACATAAAAGTGGGAAGAGAAAGGATCAATAGACAGATGTCAAAACAATATAATTGTTTTAAACTGTAGTAGACCCAAGATACAAACTGGACTTTATTTTCTAATGAAATAAGGGAATTGAGTATAAAATGGATGCTTGAAAGAAAAGTTGATGCAAAAATTGAATGTAGAAAGTATTAATTAGTAGTAGCAGTCACAGAAAGAAGGTTCAGGCGACGAGTTATTTTCAGAAACGAGCTTATCTACAATAAACTTAGATTTTCCAAGTACCTCAAAATCATCGGAAGCATTAATAAAAGAAATTACTGCAAAGTACTTAGTTTTTATAAGTTTGAAAGTGACAGTGAGTCAGTTAGGGTAAAAGGAAGAAAAAAAGAAAAACAGTGCTCTTCAAAAAGGTTGAATCTATAAGAAATTAAAATTGTTTATACCAGAAGAAATCAATTTTAATCTGGGAAAGTAAAATCTTTTAACTGTAAGTGGAAAAGTGAACAAAAGCTTAAAATTCGCCCAAACATTAGTTACTACTAGCCCAAAATTACTCTCCTTTCCAGTCTGCTCATATATTCAGAGAAATTATTTTCATTTTCAGAAGCAGAAATTATAATTTGAGGAAAAACGATTTACACTATCGCCCCAATACTGTGTGAACAGTTTTTCTTTACTTCACCACAATTCAGCAATATTTTCAAAAGTGTTTATATAAAGTAACTTTATATATATATATTAGCTATATATAATATATATATAATATATATAATAGACTTATATATAATAATATCTATAATGTATTTAAATATTTAATATACTATATATATTATTAACTTATATATATATATAATATATATTATATATATATTATATATATATATAGTATATATATATATATATATATATATATATATATATATATATATATATATATATATATATATATATATAATTTTGGAATAATTTTGAATTTTTGGTTCTACATTATCTTATAATCCTATATTTTGAGTAAACTTTTATTTAAATAAAACTGTAGGTGATGTGATACACTATGAATACTACACAAATCATTACGATTATATTTTGTTTAAAAGATGGGGTAATGGCGTATATATTAAAATAATCTCTTCCAGCAAGGATTTTTTCTCAGAATAAAAATATGTAATTCCGGTTCCAGCGGAATTTTTGAAAATTCCGGGCCGGAACCGTAACCGGAAAAAAATGTCAAATTCCGGCAGATCGGAATTTCCCGGTACACCTCTAATACATATTGGAGTTGGTTTTATCTGAACTCATAACAGCTTTTTTTGTAAGACAAATTTGTGCATTATTCTTGAAGTACTTAACAATGTAAGACATAATTTTCATAAGGTAAGGAATCTATAATTTTGTTTTTTAACACATTTGGCATAACATACCGCACAGCAACCAGAAAAAGTTTGATGCATCCAACTATCAATGTAGATCTTGTTGCCTCATCTACATGGCTTTAAAAATTATCGAGTACACAGTCGATAAATAATAAACTAGTTTGATCAGTACTAGCAAAAGTACCCAATACCAAGAAAATTGAAATTTACCTTTATAAAAAAAGACACTGAATAAAATTCTTTGATACTAATCTCGAGTATTAAAATTAAAAAAATATTGACGTATCGCTTTTAAGAAATATTATCTAAATACATTTAGATGTACTGAATGTAAATATGTCAAGGTAAAATTCATCGGAGGATACGACAAATTCCTTGTAAGAAGAAAGATAAATGCTTTAGGTTTTATTCAAAAGGTACAATATTATATTTAATAAAAAAAATTATAAGCAAAATAGTCATTATAAAATATACCAATTTTAACTAGACCAGAACTATTCCATAACAAGAAAATTATAGACATCAGTGATATACGATAATTATATAATTGCCATATTTCATAAAGTTCAAAAGACTACTAATGAAAAACTGTAAAGTGTTTTAATGCGTTGTGATGTGGAAAATTAAATTTTATCAAATTTAGCTACTGAATTAGTCAAATATAATAGATTAGACTGATATTAAAGAACCAAAAAAAAGTAAAGAGTATTTAAAGAAATTAACCCAATGTGTTTATCCAATATTATTTAGTTTCTAATATATAATTGTTTGTTAAATTTGTGATGTACTTCCTGTTATTTCCCTATGTTCTCTCCTCCTTAAACCAGCCTTTATCTCTTCCTTATCTTTTTCTTTTTCATTTTTTACGCTGTTTTTAAATTCTTTATTATTCTTTCATTTCTCACTTTCACGACCATTTTCTGTCTTCTCTATTATTCTTTTCTTACCCCACTTTCTCTCATCAGTGAGTCTAAAGAACACTCTACTGAATTTATTGAAACTGAAATACGAGGCTAATTATAATAATAGAGTCGTATACCTGTGAGTAGGAAAAAAAAAATAAATAAAGTGTGAATTAAAGATAATTTAATGGAGATAGAAATAGTAAGTGTTTTAGAGGAATTATCTTCTCAATATAAAAAAGAGGAAATAAATAACGTTCAAAGAAAATAAAGTTTAAAAGATCCTGCAGTGATATAAATACATGCTATTATAGGATGAAATGTTAATCTTAATTAAAATCATTTTATTTTTTGGCGACAAACAAATTAAACTTGATGAATATGTAAAATAAATAAGAAGAGAATAACCTCTTCCATCATACATATACTTCGAGATCTTCATAATATTTGACATTATCGTAAAAGGCATCAGTTTGAGCTGCTACTTTCTCCATATACTTATGTCCAGAATGATGATATAACAAAACTGTTCCGTCAAATAAATGTAGCAAAGAAGTGTGTAACTCTTCCTTTGTTCTAAAATGGTTAAAGAAAATGGTTTTAAACCTTGAACATTTTCATGACAATGAAAATATGGAAGGAGCTGATGTGGATGAAGATGTATTAGACTCAGATGATGATGAAGATCTTGCAGAGAGATTGAAAAGTTAGTATTAATTCCTAAATTTTAACATAGCTCAGCTTTTTAAAAAATTATTTTGGTTCTTATTAAGGTTATGAGCCATTTACAGTTAAATTTTTGATATTGTATTAGGCCTGCAGAAAATGCTGTCTCCATATATTGGCTGGGTAATTTCAGGCAATCAGATTTTGAATTTTAAATTTTGAATGGAAATGAAAATGAAATTGAATTCAGTTTTGAATGGAAACAAATATGGAATTGAATTTTAAATGGAAACGTGGAAATTAATTAAAATCATTGGTTTAAGTGTCATAACCATATTTTCTTAAATATTAAAATTTGAAAAAGCTTTTTATTTCATTAAAAAGTTGCTACCATTAATACACTTATCGTAAAAAAAGAATGGCTCTATACTTTTCAATACTTTTACCAAAATGTATTGCCAATAGGAATAGCAGTACTAAAAAAAAAAATACCTTGATAGAAGTGTCAATGATACTAATAGTCACATTTGTTAATTGTAATCCTAAGGGTATATCATACCCGGATATTAGATTTTGCATAAGCTTATTTGCAGATGTAGTGCTGACTATATTAACTACATTCAAAAAGCCATCTGTTAGTTGAGATACTTATGAAAAGGCGTATATATATTAGTAATTATTAATATATTTTTATAATATATTTATTAGTGTTTATTTTATTCGTGTATATAAGTTAAATTTAGTTTTAGTTAAGGAGTACTCTGGTATCTACGATGGGTGATAGGTATATTGATATGTAATAATAGTGGAATATAATTAATATTCACCCGATCTAGTTATATTCAATTGTCTTATACGAAGGATATCATCTCATTCACATGACCTAGCATGCGTTAGCTGCGAACATTTATAATTACTCTAAGAGAGATATATACTAAACAAAGACTCCAGATGAATGTTTACCATTATCCTGATACCAATCCGTAAAGCCAACAAAGTGTGATACTTTTCGCTTTCTAGTCAGAGCCGTTATTAATTTAATGCAGTAGAGTCTTACTAGTAGGATAGTTGCTACTAATTAATATTCATTCTAGATGGTTTAAAGGAGCTCAGACGCATAATGGTACGAATACGATCACGAAAGAAAAGTATATATGTAGTAATCAAAATAGTAATGATAAAAATGAAGCCACCTAAATGAAAAGAAACGGGTCTGAGATTCATTTTCTTATGAGGGTCTCACAGGACATTAACCCTAGCGAATTTTTGTTGAATATAGTGAAATTTATTTATATAGCGGAACTCAGCAGCTGACGCTTTCATGACACTGACATTACGAAAAAAAGAAGCGAGGAAAAGCCCGACAAAAGTTGAAAGTGGATAGTAGAACTATCAGCAAATATTGGGCAAAAATTTTAAATGGAGGCATGGAATAACTGGGTTCTAGGGCGCAATACTCGCGAGAAAAATCCAGAAGCTTGAAAATAAAGTAAGAAGATTTGTACGCTGCAGTTAGGATGACGCCCCTTCTAATAACTTCTCTTAGGATTGTCCCTCCTACCAGGAAATGAAGAGGATCCTTTCATCCTGTGCTATGGGCAGCAAGGAAATTGTCAGCACCCCAGCAAGGGATTACTAACTATTGGAGAAGGAAACACTTTAGCAATCATTACTGGACATTCAGGAAGTGGAGCCAATCTCATAGAAAGAGGAATTTTATTCTGCAATCAGTTTATCATAGACCTCCTGACTGCAATTAGGTAAAATAATATGGAAAACTTAGTCATGAATAAGTCATTATACCTCCAGATATTTAGATTTATCTTAAACCCACATCAGTGGAAAAGATAATGTTTGGCTGTATACTGAGTAATCATATGAACCGAAGAGAACATTGGATTCGCCCTCAGAAGGCAACTACAGAGCACTAGGAGCACTCAGGATAAAACCAATGTTATAAACCATGTAAATAAAGCAAAAATGTAACAATTGCTCAGTTTGTGGCCAAAGATTTAACACGGTATAGTACAGATAGTATAAATTTTTTAAAAATTATATCATATGGTATATGTGTAGTAAAGTTCCCATAATGCTTTTGCAAAGTTCCCTTCCCTTCACATAACATGTACGTCGCGATAAGCCCATTCCTAACTAGTAATGATATATATATATATAATATATATATGAATATAACAAATTATATCGTAAAAATGAATATTAATATATATATATTATATAGTAAATAATATTTTGCATATTAGTATAATTAATATTTGCTTTAGCTTATATTAAAGCGCCAATGTAAATTTGTTTTACGGCATGTCTCCTAAAGAAATAAATCATGGTGATTGCATAACTGCTCCATTAATTATTAATTAATTCATTTATCATATATTATTATTATATGATTTATATATTCATTATATATATATATTATATAATTTTATTATTATTATATTAATATAATTACTATATTATATTTGAAATGAACGATTTTTAAAAGAATACTGCGTTTTAATATATTATTATAATATTTATTTAATGATTTTTAAATTAATTAATAAATATTATAGATATATAAATATAGTAAATAATATATATAAAATAATATATTATATATTATATTAAAAAATATATATTATATATAAATATATATATTATAATACACCCTGATATATTATATAATATAATATTATATTATATATATATAATATATATATTAGTATTATAATAGATAATATTTTTTATTATGAAATTAATATAGTATATATACTATAAATATATATATATATATATATATATATCTATATAATATATTGATTTTATTAAAGTTATTATATATACTTATTATATATATATTAATTTATATAAATAGGATATAGATAAATTCCGAGCCTTCTTTGGCTCGGTTAATATTCTATTAATCAGGGGTTCCCTCTTTTGAAGTGGTTATTAATATGTTTATGAATATTGTTATATTTTTTTCTTATATATTATATATTATATAATATAATAATAAATATATATAAATATAATTAATATATATAATATAATAATATAATATTAAAGTATGCATTAATTTCTTAAATTAAAATAAAAATAATTTTTTGTAAACAGAATGTGAGCTCTAACTTCTGATAATGTTAGTCTTTTTTATCTTACGACGAAAATTTGTTTATTTTCTATGTTAAATATAAAGTTCTAAGGATTACCAACCCGCCTTCCCTTCAGATGCTAATACTTTTTCTACTGTGTTATAATTATTAATTATATATCATTCAAATCTAGTTTTACTTTGTCTCAAGTGCTAACGGCCGTAATCTATACTTAAGTGGTATATATAAAAACTGAGACGAAGCATTTTTTGCCAAACTTTCCCTCTTATTGCATATTTGTCAAAGAGTGTAATTGGTTAGTTACAGTTCGTATATTGCTCGATGCAATTTGTTTAGATTAGTGATTTATTGTCCGTCTGCAGAAGTGCATCATTCGGTATTTATTGTGAATTAAAGTTGTATTTATTTTAAAATTAATTTGTGTTATCAACTATTGAAAAAACTTTATTTTCAGTGGTTAATTTAATTATATTTCAATATCAATGATAAATTTGATTAAAATAAAATTTCTGCGTGTTATTTCTTCCAATTGCTTAGTCTTTGTAGCAATTAGGGACTGTTGGTGTGCATCCGATATTATTGCCAGGTTCTGCAGGTAAGCTTTATTTAATATAAATAAATTCACAATTTCTAAGTCATTATTTTTTTATATAAATATAAAGCTTGTAAGTTCATATTATTAACGACATTTAGTCAATGTCATGTTTATTAATGCCTTCAAAGTACCCATTAAACCAACCAGAATACCTAAATCTCACTTGCAGTTAAAACAACGCCTCAAGAAATTGGCAGATATAATTTATTCGGTTAAGATACAAAAGGCTTTTAAGACTATCATCTCATATATTTGTATTAAATATTTTAATATTTACCTAGTTTTTAATTATAAATAACACTTCTATGTTATACCATTTTATCAATTAGGTTAAATATATATATTAATATAAACCGTTTTCTCAGTGAATAAATAACTATAATTTTAATTTTTGTAAATTAATAAGGTGTTTAAAATCTAGCCATGTAAATGTACATCTGACAATATAACATATAGTTCACTATATATAATGCAATAGCATATAAGATATAAATAATCATACTGCAGTTCACACATGCATATTGCAGATATAAGTAAAATCTCCGAAATATTTATTTATAGATTCTACGATGTGTAAACTTTTTCCATGTGGTAAAAAGGCAACACATTTCATTTTATTATAAAGTATCTTTAATTCAAGTCTTACATCTCTTTTCAAAATTGTTTACTTATTTATTATATTCATAATTATTAATAGGCCCTTCAAACGATAGTTAATCAAAGCATTGATCGTCACCGTAAGTAAATTCTCTGATAACGATATTGAGACTTTGTTCTTCATAAAAAAAAAACCCGATCGTACTATATATTACTTGGAAGATTCCAGGAGTCATGGTTGGTAAGTCTTGAGTTTATATGATTGCTGCAATACTGTACAGGCCGATATCTATCCAACAGGAGCGGAATACTAATATAATAATAGTCGAGAATTATAAGTGTTTTGGATGTTGTCTGTCACGGGACCTACAAGAATATTATTTGCATGGAAGAGAGAAGTCTTTGAAACATTATAATATTTTCATCTAACCACCCAATTACATTAAATTGGGCGTTTCTGTCCTGGGATTTTATTTTGTAAACTATCCAGTCTGTATTCGTTTTCATTGAATTGCTCTACTGTGTTGTGTAATCATTTTAATATTTTGGCTGAATATGAAGCAAAGTATACTTTGTCTGTTAATTGATTTTGCTAAAACTGTGCAAAGTTATTGTAAAGATTGTCTCAATATTAAATCTGCATACTATTGTGTAATATATGCATTATTAACGTCTAGATTATAGTTCATAATACTATCATTTTGTCAAGGTTTGCGATTATTGATTTTACGGTGTTAAATAGCAGTTTTCTAACTACAACAATAACTGTCCTGAAAAAACAAAGTTTAACGCTGTTATAATTTAATCCGATATATTAATGTTTTTTATAAATATATATAAATTATAATTATTAATATAATAAAATAATATATATATATATATTATAATTAATATATATATAATAATAATATTAATCTTATATATATACATATATAAATATATAATAATATATATATATAATATATAATATATATAATATTATATATTATATATATATATATATTATATATATATATTAATTATAATATTATATATATACTAATATATATAATATAATAAATAAATATATAAATAAGTAAATATATATAATATTATGTAAGAAATATATGATACTATATATATATATAATATAAATAATATAATATAATATTATTATATTATAATAATAATATATATATATATATATAAAATTAATATAATAATTAGTTATTATATATATATATTATATTTATATATAATATAATATTGTGATATTAATTATATATATAATATAAATATTATTTTATATTTCATAACTACTTAACACAATACATTTATTATATGATATATATGAATAGTTTTGTGTAGAAGAAGTGAAATTAGGAAGTATAAGTGAAGGCATAAGAGAATTTTCTCGATTAATCTTTTACTTCTTTGGCTAGGTATTCGAAAGATCTATTTCCACAGAAATTTTGGAAGATTAACCTAAATATATAAAAGACAGAGAAAATATAAATTAAAAAATAATAATTATTATATATAATATAATAAATATAATAGAATAATAAATAAAAATAGATAATATAATATGAAAGATAAAGTAAGATTAATGATATATACAGTTAACATAAATATATAGTAATCATATATAATAGTCATAAGAAATATAGTGAAATAAATATCTGATAAATTTATATCTACATTTGTATTTATGTTAATATATATATATATAATTATATATATAGTAATAATAATATATTATATACTACACTTCATATTGTTATCAATAAATTGTTTTCATCAGATCAGTGAGAGTCAAATTTCAAAATTTTGTTAGTAGAAAAAGTTGATTGTATTCGTGCGCTGAAAAAGAATTGACATATTTATAGCTGATGCCTCTATGATAACGAAAGAACATTTTTATAAAGCTCTACTAATATGCTGAATTCGTGTAAATATGCAAATCATTAGTTTGTCGGTAATGGAAGCGCTGCAATGTCAAAGAGAAGTATAGACTAAAAGCTGATACTTGCAGCAACAGAAGTTAGCTAAGAAAAAAAGAGTTGGAGCAACAGAAGTTAGCTAAGCAAGGCAGGAGAAAATAGTAGCACGCATGAAGCTGAAGAGATAAAACTAAGCTTGAAGATGAAAGGAAAAAGCTACTGAATTAAAATGGAAACTAAGCTTGAAAGCTGAAAGCTGGATAGAGAAATTCCAATACTCAAGCAGAGAGAACGAAAGAGAAAAGCTAGTAGAGGCAGCAAGAAGAATGCAAGAATAGCAAAGGAAGGAAATTGTACAGATTGAATTTAGACGCTGTTATACCAACAACGCAGCCGACGCACAAGTGAAAGCAGAAGCCTTCTCAAAGCTCTCAAAGTAGTCACAGCACGATCCTACGCGCCTAAGAGTGACCCGAAATTATAAAATTCATCTTCGATTTTGGGTTATTTTTTTGGAAAGGGTGAACGAACAGAGAGCTGGAGTACTTGATAATGTTGAGAATACAAGCGGGAGGCAATGAATCCGCTAAGGAAACAACCAAGCATTGTATTAGGGTAATCCATACTAGAAACGTCAAAATTTCAACAATCTGACTGTGAAGAGAGATTGAAAATATGAAACTTGAAGAACAGAGCCCTACTATAAGTACGATCACACGGAAAGTGGATATTGGTGCCAGTACAAAAAGTATGAAATCCTACTTAGATAATAACCCCAGGGTTTTACCTTCAAAAGATTAATGAAGCCCTAAGAAAAATGTATAGCTTCTAACTAAAAATACCCTTAAGATCTAACTAGAATTTTCTCAGCGACAAGTATCATTATACTAGATCCCTAAAACTGCCACGTTATTGAGAAGACAAAAAAGAAATTAAAGTACCAGAGAAATCAGTCAGTTCAAGCATGGAAGCCCATCTATTTAAAATTATGTATCTACTCACGCACGGGGAATCATAATCACACAATAAAAGTTAGTCACATTATATAGCAGTAAATTATAGAGAGAGGCAGTGTTATTCAAGAATATATAATCATACTTATAAGTTATAGACTAACGCTGCATCACACGATCCCAAATACAATATTGGAAGATAAAGCACATGCGATATAGCGAACAGACAAAAACCATCGTCGCTAGTACAGTAGACCAGGGCTTAGTTACTGCTTACAGTTTCGAGGAGAGGGCATTCTCGCCAGGGATGACGAAGCCCCTCGAATATCAACAAGGTAGAGAGACATGAACAATTCAGATAACAAAGAAGGAAAAACCTAGTAGGCAAGCGTCATTCCGGAATTTCGAGAAATGGCAGATAAAGTCCTGAATGAGATCACTTGAAGAGCCGAATCTCCACTGAAAACAATGAAGTGGATAAAAGACAAATTTCACACCATCTACCTATAACTTAATAGCGTCGAATGACGAGTTAAGAACCCTGATATGTTTATATCATGGGTCTACGAAAAAAGACTTACCTAAAGTAATTTATAGTTACGGCTGACAACTGACGATCAGTGTTGACGAACGTGTGAAAGAAGCTTCCACTCGCGAACTATGAGTGGATACCTTTACTACTGTAATAGGAACTACCCCAGCAGTTGCTCACGAATGTATATTATTTAGGTATTATGGGAACGTCAAAAAGTGAGCATACCCCAATCAGCCGAAAACCCTCGCATGTGGGACGACTGAGTGTCGAGTCCTCATATTGAGAAGGCGGCACAAATTGAAAGTATGCATATCCCCATCAGCCGAGGCATGCTGAGAAGATTCACATGGGAAGAATTCTATCTGAAACTGAATCTATACATTAGGAATGGCGAAGTCTGGATAAAGAATAAGATTTTTAAGTAGAAACCGTCAGAACCACAACTATTGGAACATCACAGAGAAGTTAAATTCAGACCAAAACCACTTGAAGACCTATTGGAGTCATTATAGATACAACCAAGCATCCAAGGAAGAGCAAGAATTATAGAGAAAAGGATTTAGTCCCTACAGAACCACTTAGTCGGATGTTGATAAGGTACAGGTATAGTACCGGATGCCAGGTACATCCGATTATAAATAGTTTATCACATTAGGTTAAGGATACAAATTAGTACGATAGAAGCATGGTTCATTCACTATGAGAATGTGACTACACAGCACACTCCACCACACAAAGAGCCATGGTAGCAAAAAACTAGTGAGCCGATGATTGAATAGGTAATTAGTGCACGTTGAAGAATTACGGAACTTCATAGATGATCGGAGAAACATTCCAGAAAAACAAAAACTCAGATGGTTACTCATGCAAGGATTATGAGGTTTCTTTTATATGAGTCTCTAGTTAAGTAGTAAAAGAGTAGACTGAAGAAGGATTTTTCAAGAGAAGTTGGTTGAGAACCAATCAGGAACTTTAATATTATTAATCTCTTAGTTCAATCTATTTAATAATTCTGACTATATTTATTAATGTAGTACCCAAAGAATAGATATAATATTTTTGAAAGTTGGCCACCACACGTATGAAAAGGTTTAGGTGGACAATTCAATATATTTAGTAAGAAAAACAATGGGTAAATCCAGGGCATCGAGGTCGAACGGTGAGTCGTGGTCGGTATCGTGAGTCGTCATAGTGTTCGTAGTCGGATAAAGTTATGGTATCGCGATCGAAATCATGCCAATGATCGTATAAGATCGGAGTCGAGAGTCGAAAATTCTGTATGTAAGGGAGTCGGAAGTCGGAAAGTCAAAAGTAGAAAAGTTTATAGAATCTTTATATTATATATAGTTATATTATTTAACATTATTATTATATATATTATTATATTATTCATTATTATTATATATTATTATCTATTATTATTTATAATTATTTAATTATTATAAATGAAAGTATAAAACTGTTAATTAAAAAAGTTGTTTTATATAAAAAGAAATATAATTTGTCATATATAAATATAATTGTTTATACATTTGTTCCGGAAACTGAAAAATATTGTTTATTGTGTGCGCTGCCCATAGATTCTGTTAATCTTAAATATTATGTCATTACATTATTTCATATTTTTTGACTTAATCCATATTGCAGATTATAAAAAACACTCTCGCGGATTGAGTTGATGAAGGATTTTAGAGTCTTAGGGCACAATACTCTAAGTAATAATTAATAGAGAGATATCTATTTATAGAATAAATCATATATTATATAACTATATTATATATACTATTATAATAATATTTAATATATACGTAAATATATTATTATTATAATATCTGATATAATATAAATATATTATATGACTAATTATATAATATAATTTATAATATATATATAAAGAGTTGAGTTCGTCTGTCGAATACAAGTGACAGGATTCTTTCGATGTTATAGTGACGACAGAGCTAGCAATCCTGACGTCCTTCTTTCTCTAGTATATCATCATACCTCTAGTGTTTAGGAATCTAGCATCCTAAAGTGCATAAGATCCGTATTAGGAGACCTCTGGTGTGAACGAGTTTAAAGTCTAATTGAAAGAAGATGCTAGTTCTAATGTAAAGGCGAAAAACCTCTACCTGAGAGTATTAACACAGAGTAACTGCATCGAGAACAATGCAAAAAAAATGATTTTGCTATAATGCTCTAGAGTTAAGAGTTTCGGACAAAAAAAAAAAGATGTTGTGATTGTATGAGAGGTCAACCTTCCTGAGATTTTATATTACTTAAAATATACTATAATATATTAATTATATATATATATATTATATTAATAATAATTATATTAAATATATTACTATTATATATATATATATAAATCATATAATATATATATTATTATTATATATATATATAGAAAATATATATATTATTATATATATATTTATATATATTATATAATAAATATAATAATAAATATTTATTATATATATATATATAATATAATATATTTATAATATCTAATATTAATATATAATATAATTTTATTAATAGTAATATATATTATTATACTATATATATATGATATATAATATATTATTATTATATATATATATAATAATTAATTCGCATATATATATTATATATAGCTATATATTTAATTAATTATATATAATCAATATATATATAATATATATGTATATAATTACTTGTATATATATATATATATAATACTATATTAATTATATATATTTTAACTATATAATTAATTATATATATTATATATAATATAGTAATGCTATATATGTATATATATGTAAAGAATATATATATATTATCATAAATATGTTTATATAAATATATATATATAATATATTATACACCTACATATATTATATAATTATGTATGTAATATATTAGCATATAATAATATAACCTTTATACCCAGATTGCGTTGAGATGGACCCAACTCTTTGCACACACCATCTCTTCCCAAGCTCAACCTCTTTATGAAAAAAAGGTTCTATATGAATTATACTCTGAAATTAAATTCTCCAAATATGTGTAAAAAAAACTAAGCTATCTAAGCCTTTTAGAAGGGAGATTATGCTTCTTCTTATTCTTCTTCTAGATCTGCATCGCTGAAAAAATGCCTCCCAGCTACCTTATGAAGGGCAGCTAAAGTTATTCCTGCCGACGTTCGCATAGATGTGAATAACCTTTACAACTATCACGACATCAAACAAATGGTATACTCTTATACGATTCCAAGAGTTTCGCTTTTGAATATCTATCGATCAAGCACAAGAGTTCCTTAGACACCTACTAGAACAGACTTTCATCGCTGCTACAATCTGTTTTACGCTAACAGATAGATAAGAGTGCGTTTTGCAACTTTATCCATTTCTATGGCTAGGTGAAAATTTCTGGGCTTTAGATGCATTCCATCACATAGCATACGTAAATTAAATTAACCCTTGTGAAATCAGTTGTTCAAAAATTTGTTTTGTATCTAGGATCCAGAAAATTACACGCAGATCAATCGTTTTGCAAGATTGGAAATCTATTATCTATACTACAGCATTTGTTTCTTCACTTTGAATCCCTACTTTTAACTACATTTAGCACACTTCATCTTGCAAACTTAAGGAATCTCGTCTGGCTAACAAAGAATTTTTTAGAAGATAAGTAGTTCTTACGTTACCTCTTCTAACAGCTTAAGAAGAGTAATAACTATCTACACCATAAATCGTATATTATTCACCATATCAGCCTTCAAATTGGTTGTTCAAGCTATAATAGATGAACAGCCTTATCATTATTTCTATCCTCTGCAAGCAACTGTCTAAATACTATATATCCACGTGTCTGAACATTCTGGCGTACAGAAAGAGAGAACATTTAGTATCATAATTCAGATATGGAAACTATTCGCTATCTCAGAAAAAAAAGTTAATCCGGATCGCGAATGCAAATGCGGAGGATTGGTTAGAGAAATAAAATGGGCGATCGAATCCCTAACCTCTAGTTCTTTACCGGTATTACCTCGTAATATATATATATATATATATTATCTATCTAATGATAAATATCATAATAGCATTGGAGTATGATATTTACCATATGGTGAAAAATATCTGCTCGATAAAAAGGGAGGGTAATTATTTTTAACTTTTCATTGACTACTCAGTTAAGTAAAGGCCTAAAAAAAAAATTACCCCAAATGAATAAAAGTAAAAAAAAAAACGGCATATACAATTTATCAAAGACAAAAAAAGAGAAAAAAAATAATTCTATTTCATATAATATTATATACTCTTAAGCCACATTCATAACTCTGAATATCAAGAGTACTAAAGTATCCGAATAAACTTTGGGATAAATTATTATCGTTGACTGCATATAAGAGATATTTTATTTTTGAATTATTCCCCAGTAGAGATCAAGATATACCACTAGGAAGTCTCCCGTGACATCGCGTATGACAGTCTGTAATAATATTCCCGTAAATATGATATAGTTTTGTTTTTATAAAGTACGTGAGCTATATATAAGCCGATACCTACTTTTGGAAAACTCCTTACAATATATACATATTAAAAGATAGCTGAAATTACGCTATAAGGCGTATGATTTTTATAATAATACGCCGAGTAAATAATTTAGTTTGAAGTAGTGTTGGCACTAAATTTTTAATCGTTGTTAATTAATTGAAGTTTTATTAATTGGTAATTGTGTCAAATCGTATCTATATATCTCTATATATCTCTTACTCTCTCGTCAGTTACTCTCTTTGACTGAGTATCTCTTCTTCATATAAGTTGACTCTCTTCCATTCAGTGAGTTCATCTACTGCTCCGTCACGTTCGATAATATACATTGACTTAAAATTATTGGTATATAATTTTAAATAGACTATATATTTAATATCCGGGTTTTATTATACTGATTTAAGACACGTACAGTTTTACGAAAAAATATATTTTACGACGCTCCAGTACTTGCACGCTCCTTATGAGTATAAAAATCACTAATACTACAAACGAATTAGTTCAATATTATATTGGATCCACTATACAAATTAAGCGAAACTACTAGGAATAGTATATAAACTTACTTAATCATTTAAACATTAGGATACTCTTCATTACCGATTAAATTGTCCATATATATAATATATATAAAGATAATTATAATAATATATATATTAAATATTTAATATATATATATATATATATATATACTAGTTGCGAAGGGTAAGGGGAATGTAGGTGGTGAAAAAGAGTACGCTATGCCGGGGAAATGATTGTGTCACTTGGAACCAAAGGGATAAGAACAACATTCTTTACGAGATATCCATAGTTGAATATTTGTAAAATTGTCCATCATATAGATGAGCTATATAAAGCCTCTTCTTCACTAATGGAGATTTCACATTATATAGTTTACGACTTCTCAATTAGGGATATCCACCAAGATAAACTCAAGCCAACCACATCTGTCATTCCCTAGAGTAGGGTATTAAGGTCATCCATATATATTTGTCCTAACCCTTTGATGCCTGCCACACGCAATTAATTTATCGTTTCTTTATACTCACTAGTACAGCTTAGTGAGCATAATCGCTCGGCTGAAAAGTACGGAAAGATTCTTACTGGTAGCAGTCCATTTTTATGAGTGCGAGTCCCAAAGGAGATACTCGTGAGAATGTCCGTCAAGTACATCGATTAATGAGAGATAACAAAGAGCTAAATAAAAGCAAGAAGTGCTTCTATATCTAACAACATTATCCCTAAAGGATTGGGGCCCCCGTTTAAGGCCAAGTGGCTGGTTCTTCTTCATCCGAGATCTGAAATCTTGCTACCTTTAAAGCGCCGAATGATCTGATGAGATGTAAGTGCTTCAGTGGAAGTGATAGTAGATAATGTGTATTATATTATCTTTATATATTATGTAATATAATTATTATATATGATTATAATAGTGTATAACTATAATACGTGATAATAGAAAACTTTATTACATAATCATATATATATTCGTTGACCAGTAACGTTTTTGTAATGTATCATATAAATTATATTTTGTATAAGAGTATTATTTTTAATACACATTCAGAAAATTAGATTAAATATTTATAATTAATAAATGAGAATATATATTAAGCATACCTAAACGCACTGTCCAATATTATATTAGCACAATAAAGTATAATTTATATATATCTCTATAACTAATTATATATAGTATATATATAGGATTTTAGCCCTATATGTACATATATATTTATATAATATATAATAATATATATATTATAATTTATATAGTATATAAGTATTTTAATATATTTTATATATATTGATAATGATGAGTTATAGCATGGGTGCCAAAAAGCCGGGTATATATATATATATATATTATAGTCTATATATATTATATAGTGAAATATTATATATGCTATATATAAGATGAGGATTATGGTACTATAATATATATATAGTTAAATATATTAGGGTATATAAATCCTAAGAGCCAATAACGTATCATTAAATGTAGTATAGAGGATAATATGTATATATATATTAGGGACTAGTATATATATATTATATTATATATTAAATAATAGATATATTCAACAGTTTTCTTAATACACTATATATAGATAGGAATAAATACATTAAGTAATATATATATATATAGTGTATTATGTAAGTTTTCAGCTAACATTTTTATAGCCCACCTATATACACAGAGCTAATTTATACCAGAATTTGATAATAATAATGTAGAATATATATTATATGAATAATTATATATATATATAGTATTATAATATTATATAGATATATATTTGATTAATATACATATTATATTATAGATAATTAATTATATATATATAGATATATTAAGTAGACTATATGCTTATGATAATAGAGATTAAGATATAATAAATAGTATTATAGTATAATATATAGATATATATAATATATATTAATATAAATAGGTTATATTATATTAATATATATATAGATATATATATGTACTAATATCAGAAGATAATATTAATAGCCCTATATATCTAATTATATTATATATTATATCTGTAATCAATTTATGACCACCTTATTACTAACACTAACCCATGTTTATCGACAAACCCAAATAGTGGGACAAGGACTCAACCCTAGTTCTATATATAGAACAGATTTTAAATTCATACATAATAAAATTAATAGTTAAATATTATATATATATTACTATATAAAATTAATCTATAGATACTATAATAATAATATTACATATAATAATAATATATATATTAATATAGTAGATTCAACATAGCATATATAGTATATATTAAAAGTATATATATAATATAATCATAATAGTAACTATATAGTAAAGTATATATACGTTATATTAAAATAATATATATTATAATAATATATCTATAGTAAAGTAGATATATATATAATTATATACATATAATAGTAATAATATATAATTTATATATATATAATATATATAATATTAACTATATATATATATATAAACAATATAGATATGATAAATATATAAATTATATAGAGCTTATAATATCGTACACTATATCATATTATATATATAGTATAGTAGTATTTTATTTTTAATATATTAACTACAAATACTAATATAATATTTTGGATATATATATTATAAGATATAATATATATTATAATAGTATATATATGATTAATATTTATATATTATCTAAAAAATTTTATTAATATATCAATTATATAATATTTATTTTGAAAAATTATAAATATATATCTATTATTTAATTATGATTAAGAACTATATACTATTATTATTATATTAATTATTATTTTTAATTATATTATGTGAGATTAATTTAATTATTTATGTATTTTATATTATTAATTATTTTATATATATATATTATTTATATATATTATAATATTAAATCATATATATTTATTATTTTATATTATTATAGTTATTAAATTATATTGATACCTATTTTTTTATTATTTAACTTAAGTTATATAATTAATATAATTTATATATATATATTTAATTTATATAATGATTATGATTAATTATATTATTAAATTATTATAATTTTATAGATTATATTATTAATTATTATATTATTATTAATATTTGTGCGCAAAATAAATCTAAATCATTT
>JABUQX010110089.1:30000-32267 GCA_015478945.1 Trachelipus rathkii | reverse complement strand
AAAAAAAAAAAAAAAAAAAAAAAATTAAAATACATTGCTTTTCATGTTCTACATATATATAGTAAACTTTTCTTCTAAATAAACTTTTCTCTAAAGTCTATAGTTTTTCCTTCCTTTATGGTAACCTTCACCCATTTTTGATGACGCTATTATTATTATTATTATTATTATTATTATTATTATTATTATTATTATTATTATTATTATTATTATTATTATTATATTATTATTATTATTATTATTATTATGTATTATTATTATTTTATTATTATTATGTATTATATTATTATTATTTATTATATTATTATTATTATTATATTTTTTTTATTATTATTATATTATTAAGATATTATTATTATTATTATTATTATTATTATTATTATTATTATTATTATTATTATTATTATTATTATTATTATTATTATTATTATTATTATTATTATTATTATTATATTTTTTTCTTATTATATATATTATTATTATTATATTATTATTATTATTATTATTATTATTATATTTTTATTATTATTATTATTATTATTATTATATATTATTATTATTATTTTTTTTTTTATTTAATTTATTTTTTTAAAATTTATAGTATTATTATTATTCTTTTTATAAATTATTTGAGCAAATGAACTTAAAAAAATCAGTTTTTATTTCATTTCATTACATTCATCGACTGTTTTAAATTGATCAAATAAAATCTGATTTTGGTTGTAAACTGCGGGGTTATGACGCCTCTCCGAATCTTCTTCATTTTCATGGCTCAACAAGAGGGCTGCTCAATATATGATGGTTGCTAGGGATTGGAATTCACTCAACAATCTACTACTACTAATAATAGTGTAATTAGTGATAAAACTAGTGTTAATGATAAAGTGGTAGTGTTAATTAATAATAATATGAATAATAATATTAATAATAATAATAATAATAATGGTAATAATAATAATAATGATAATAGTAATGATAATAATAATAATAATAATAATAATAATAATAATAATAATATAATAAGTAATAATAATATAAAATTATTAATGATAAAACAAGTGTTAAAGAAAATAGTGTGTTAATAATTGGTGTTAGTATTAATGTTATCGATAATATTAGTGCTAGTAATGGTAATATTGTTAAGATGGTTAGTTGTTACGAGTATATTTGTTATTTGTATGAGCATATGTTGTATTTGTTATTCTGTGTATTATGTATTATATAAATATTATAATTTTTTTTTCTTTTTATATTTATATTTATTTATAAAAAAAAGCGCCCGGTAGCTCAGTGTTAGAGCACTCGCCAAACCAAGCGAGGGTCCCAGGTTCGGCAACTGGCCGGGTGGTGAGAATGTGAGCTATTCTCTCCTTGGGCTTGGCTCCGTCCTGCTCGGACGTTAATTGAGTACACCCCCTCCTAGATTAAGGCTCTGCCCGTGAGCGGTGGTGTTTTATCTCTGTTAAAAAAAAAAAAAAAAAAAAACATCACTGGGGTGAACTCTCCACTCATCTGCCAAGATGTGGGAATAGTATTTGACAATACAAGACAAGACTAAACTCCGATGCCTCTCGTTTCTGGTCATATATTAGTTTACTTGTGCTGGCTGCTCAGCCGTTTATGTTTGCAGCACTGCATGTCAACCTACTGTGAGGATAGATGAACATCGGGGTACATTCAGAGGTGGGCAAAATCACTAAATTTAGTGATTTTGAAAATCAAAATCAAAATCACTCCAAAACAGTGATTTTAAAATCAAAACTCAAATCACCTTTAGTCGGTGATTTGATCAAAATCACTCAAATCACCTCTGCATTTAAAGGATTTTCAAAATCACTCTCAAAATCCCTTTTATTATATATATATATTAATTATATATATATATATTATATATATTATATATATATATATATATATATATATAGATAGTATATATATAATATATTATATACATAATATATATATATATATAATATATATAATATATATATATTATATATTATATATATATATATATATAATTTTAAAGCATGTTCTAAATTTCATTAAACTTTAAATTTGCTTTTAATAAAACGAGCTGTTCGAATTTTTTATCTGAAAGTTTTGTCCTCTTGGGGTTGTTTATCATTCCTGCAAATGAAAAGAGCCTTTCTACGGGTGCTGATGATGGAAGAGGAGTATTATATTGTTTAAAAATTCTTAATACATAAGGATACTTTAGTAAAGATGATACATTTTTACTTGGGTCTTGAAAATAATTGAGTACT
>JABUQX010110089.1:0-10000 GCA_015478945.1 Trachelipus rathkii | reverse complement strand
ATATTATGATACTATTATTATTATATTATTATGATATATATATATATAGGTTATTATATATTATATTTATTATAAATATATATAATATATAGTGTATATAATATAAGATTAATGTTAGAGTATATAATATATATAATATAGTATAGAAATATATATATACTACTTCCCGTCAAAATTTAAAGCACCGTTGCCCTAGGGACGTTAACAGAAGTTTACAGAAAGAATCAGAGAACGCTTGTGTAACTTTATGTATGCAAATAACAAAGCATTCGGAACACATATATTCAGATGGTAAGATTGTCGAGGTAAGGGCCATAGTGAATCCCGCTGCGGGACTGCGAATGGGGTCCTGTCTTTGGCTGATGTTATTTTCCTACAAAACGTGGGAACGTTATAGCGGTTGAAGGGTGTCGGTATGTGGATGGTGCTTACTCAATAACGTGATGGAGTAGCGCTACACTCCGAATGTGACAGACTATAGAGGACCTCTATGAGCATAGCTGCTCCCCAATGAGGTGCCGAATGTCCTCCACGTGAAATCCGGGACCTCATAATGACATTACCGCATTGCCGCAGCATCTTGAAGAGGATTTCTGGCGAGTGTGGTATAGCACCGCTGTCTCAAACCGTGCCGGTTACCATATGTGTGTTTCAACATGTCTCACAACATATTCAATTGGGTTTTATAAGAACGTCGGGACTGTAAATGCGGTCGTGCGTTTGAATCCCAATGTCGCTGATTTAGGGACATGTCGTTAGGTATTTTCTGACTTTCATACAATCCTGTCATTGAGAAGCGGTAACGTAGCGGTACAGCCGGATGTAGCGGTGGCAGGTATGACAACAACATACGGTTCAAGGATTTCTGCGATGTACCGTTCGGCAGTTAAGGAACCAGTATCTAGGACGTGCAAATCTGTACGATTCGTTAAAGATATATCTCCCAAGATCAAGAGAGATTCACCTCCAAATAGCAATACCTCCGGCATATTACATTGCTCGTACCTCTCATTAGGTTGTCGATAAACTCTGAATCACCGATCGGAGGTGTAGAGACTGCCTCTGGACTCATCCGTAAACAGCGCATTCGCCCAATCGGCGACGGTCCATTGCAGCTGTTCCCGGGCAAATGGCCCGGCCTCCGTGGCTTCAAATTATGTTCCGCGAGGCGTCAACTTATTGTATTATCACTCACACGGGTCCAATGTACCTCCTGCAGCTGTATTTGAAGGTACCTTGCTGTTGTATGGCGGTTTCTTACAGCCCGCATACGCATAAAACTGCCTTCAACGTCAGTTGTGACGCGCGGCCTGCCCTTGCCCCACCGCATTGCGTGCTCTTGTGTGTCGTAGTACTGCTGCACGACTCGTGCAATGGTTGTGTGCGCTACACCAAACCGTCGACCAAGTTCACGATTCCCGTACCCCTCGGCACGGAGGGTGGTAATCTTTACGCACTCATCACATGCTAGTCGACGCGCAATCCTTTTTATGGTTGAATTCACACCAGAATGGACAACGTACTCAACATGCCACCGCCATAACCTTCCCCCAATCGCTAAAGCTGGAGTTAAGTGGTTTCTCATTTACCTTAATCATAACGATGACAGTCCTTATACACCCCGAAGACTATTACAGCGCTTTATACTGTCCCTGATTGCTGATAATGAAGTTACACAGCGTTCTAGTGGTAATTTCTGTAACCTGTTAACCATCATATGAGCCAGTGCTGCGCTATTAATTTTGGACGACAGTCAGTATCTAATTAATTAGGTATATAAAATCTATAAATAAAAATTTATTAGTATACTATATAATAATATATAATATATATATCAATATATATATTAGTCTATATAATATATATATATTAATTAGGTATATATATATATCTTATATAGATTTGTGATTTTGTTACGTGGCTTAATGAGGCATTATTTTTGAAAGTGGATAAGCACTCCAGTGTAAGCCAAATTCTTCTTAACTCAGCTGTTTAGTTTCAGAACGTGCCCAGAGAGAAGAATTGAAAAATAAGAATGAAATGTATAAATTAAAGATTCCCCTTTCTGTAATCTTTCCTATGCTCCGCTATCCTCCCCTTCGATTATAGATAATAATAATATATTATTCCTTCAAAGATAAAGTAAAAAGTAAATAAAGAGCAAAGATTTGTAATGTCTCCTTAAGAAACCAAATATTGTTTGTCGAATAGTATATATATTATATATATATAATAGATATAGTATTTTATATAGTGAGTCCTAGCATAATATAGATAATATATATAGATATATATATATAAGAACGTCACTATAATTACAATAGAGGTATATATTAGGTATCTAATATATTAATATATTACAGTACATATATATATATAAAATATAATGACTATATAATATAATATAATATACTAATAATATATGGTACATATTATAATCAATTATTATTTAGTGATTTATTATTAATATATTTCATATATAATAATATATTTATATATATTTAGTATATACGTTATTAAAGCCCCAAGTGTATATATATCATTTGACTCGATACCCAGATCCAAGACTTTGAGAGATGCTTTGGGGAGGTGTACGGAGTGAAGGAAAGACTGAGGACCCGTAGCAAATAAAAACGCCTTGTAATAGAGTTGGTGATTTTTGTGTGAATGTATAAGTAAGAACGATGTAAATAATTATAGTACCATATCTCTCCTCTTACTCTGTTGTAGCTTGCTTGGATGTATTATTCAGAAAGGTTAAAGAGGAATGGTGTAATAGTGATATATGTTTAACCAGAATGGTGATGATAAATTTATAGTCGTCGCGTGCCAGACAATTTGGCGTGTTGGAGTGGTGATGGTGAGAGGTTGAAGGTCTCCTGCATATTATTGAAGTTTTGCCAGATTTTTGAGGGAGGTTGGTTTAGAATATGAATACGAGAAAGACGGTGATAATGGAGACGTATGAGTAGAGAGAATAAGGAGAGGAAGTAGAGATCATCGTTGATGTATTTGGAAAAGAGTGAGAAATGTGGATCAGCGTTTTGTACTATTTGTTCTAATATTAGCGTGTAGCAATTTGAAGGATGGTATTGCGGAAATGAGATGGCAAGAATGAAGAAATATGGGGAAGAACTCCCCATTCAACCCAGCCTGTTGAATCAACTAGGAAAGATCGGAGATGAGGTATGAAAGTGTTTGTATTTAAGAATAATATTTTTGTGACAAGAAAATGGTAATGATTGGGGCGACTGTGTGATAGAATAAAAATGGGAAAATATTACTCAAAAAACAAGAACGAAAGCCCGCCCAAAAAAGGTGAATGAAGGTGTTGAGGAAGATAGTGGGAAAGACGAGGAACATAGAGTGAAAACGATGTGATAGTTAGGAGAGAGGGTTGGCCATCCGTGGCGCCTGTGTTGATAGGATAGTATTAGGCAAGATTGAGGTAGAGTGGAAAAGGATTATATGAGTTAAGGTTCAACAGACAGAGAAAGAACGCCTAAGCGGAATAGTATCAGGTGGAGGGTGGAGGGGTTGGAGAGTAGAAGGAGTAAGCAGAGAAGAAGACCGACGGGAGTTGTGGATTGTGTTGCGGGTGGAGAGAGCCCTGGGAAGACATCTATGTGCCTAGCCGTTGCGTCAGCTGGTGGGTGGATAGTATGATACTTATAGGAGAAGGACTGCAGTGACAATATCGTAAAAAAGATCTCTCTGAAGAGGACGTAGGCAATTCCTAAGTGTTAAGACGTAAGACGGTAAGTCGTTTAGTTAATATGTAATATATATAGTCCTATTAACATAGGTGTGAGTATTACCGCTCTTTTTCGATTATTGGTGTTTGTAACATGTATAACTCATGAGTGTGATTGGTATTGGGTATATTATTGAATTGAGTATAGTACGAATATATAGTTATATAGGTAATAGATAAGGGTATAGTACTATTTAGAGTGTAGCAGGTTGAGGTAATAAATACAGTTATGGACGGGAGCAGATTAAGCATAGGTAAGCTGAGTAGTGAGTAAGATAGTTATATACTAATTAAGTACTATTAGTATGAATGAGACATTATAATATGAGTGTGGTTAGTAATAGTATACGTAGTTTAGTTATAATGTTAGTAAAATAATTACGAGACAGTAGATATTGTGGATAATAAATTAGTGTAAATAAGTGTGTTATCTACTGCTGCACTCTAAATGATTATCTTTAAAAGATGATGTATGGTGATAGAATAAGGGATTATAACTGTATACATGTAATATAGTATAAATGATGCAGGAGAGTAATGATAATCAAATATTGGGTAGTAAAATAATAGTGAATAGTGAGTATATAAGGTAACAGGGAAGGTATATAAAGAAGCCAGGATGTGAGTATAAGGGTCAGTTATGTGATGATAAGTAAAATACTAGTTATATAGTAGGTCATGTATTATAAATTATAATATAACGTATCAGCGTATGATAAGTGAGATCAAAATACTCCAAAATGGACGAATAGGTGTATATATAATGAGTAGTTATATAGTATTGATGAATTTAATAGGTTAATTCTATAATAAGAGTAAATAACAATATGGTACAGAATATCAATAAAAACAATAATATAAAGAAAAAGTATATATATAGGTGGATTATATGTACAGAGACAAGCAGAATGCAGAGTATATAGGAGGTGACGGTAATATAGTAGAGCGATACGATTAAGGGAGTAATGCTATAGCGTACCAGAGGTCCCATAAGCGCGAGAGGGGGGGTTGAGAGTAGATAAAAACTATAAATATATGAGTGATAGTATGTTAGATGATAATTATACTCAGTAACATAAAGAATGATAAAAGTAGAGTATTAGTGTAGTATGAAAACTAAAAAAAGTAGTAAGGTGGAAAATAGTGTGAAAGTGGGAATAATGAGAGTATAGAGACAAATATAAAGTCGTATGAGAAAATATGGTAGAAGTGGATAGGTTAATTGATGTGTAGAATAATAAAAGGAGGATGTATGGGTAGGAGGTAGATAATAGGGTATAGGAGTAATTATGCGTGATATGAGTAGTACAACGTACGTAGTATTAGTGGCGGTATAACCGAATATATAAGCAGCAAATAATATATAAAATACTATAATTGTAAACCCTTACCAGGTCGGTACCGGCCTAAATAAGTCAGTGGTGATTGTACGTAGTGAGCTCCTCCCGTAGTAGAGGTGAGTAACGGATAGTAGAAACCGAGAGGAAACGAGGTGAAAGTATATATATTTATTACTCCAGGCAGATACTACGCAGGTGCAATCGTGTCATATAGTATGGAGATGATAAGTACTACAGAGAAACCCCGTGTTAGTCGGGGAGACGGATAAATACATACTTAATTAAGGAAGGAGTTACTCACGTATGAATAGAGAGTGATTATTATTAACTGACTAAACGAGAACATGGTTTAAAAAATAAAGGCAAATGCAGGTGTAGTGTAGCAGTGACCCCGAAGAGTGTACTCCAAATATTCACTCTCTACTCTACGTATAGAACGGTGAACTCATATATCTACATAGAGATGACGTAAAGACTAAACCTTTATAAATGAGTCACTATTATATATAAGATAAGCTAATGGGTCGTAGTTCTATTATGCAAGAGTCAGAGTGTGATTATACGGGTAGTGTAACCTCAGTTTGTAAGTGCACCACATACGCAATGATGTACACCCGGTAGGCATAGTCTCAATAAACGCTACCGTATATATACAGTATAATATAGTGAGTAGTATACGTATTAACCTCAGGGCAGTATATATACTAATATGAACTATTTTAAGTTCCAACTAAATAGCATTTGTGGGGGTATACGTGTGATTATTTCCCCGAGTAAGAGTATAGCAATATACTCGCAGCTATCATCGGATAATCAAGCTCAGAAGAGGACAACCGTAAAAGCCGTGATGAGAGCAGGGTCGTTTGTTCTTGTATAGCAGAGGTCAGATGTGGTGTGTAGTAGGAGTACTCTCTCCGTTAAATGTAAGCTATAGTGTCACTCACATCTATATGGGATTTACCCTATTAAGTAAGTTGAGGGATAATGTCGAATAGTAGTGTATACAAGCTCTGTAATGATAATGGTTAGAAATTAGTACTCTAGAGAGTTTAATAAGCTAATAGCTCACTATGGGTCGTATAGGTGCAGATAGTATATAGCGTAGATACTAGCGCTTATCGTATACTATAGTCTGGCTAAAATAAGCTCTACTCACATGGCGGGTATTACCCCCGGATAAACCGAAAGACACTCACAGATATGAATGTATGGTAATAATATAAATCTGCAGTACAAGTATACTCAATTAATCAAGAAGATATAGATAATCATATGAGGCGTGATACCTGAGGACCCGCGGGTAGTATACCAGACACGACGGGCTAGAAACAGCAAGTGTGGCGAACTCTACGACCCCTGGAACCCCTAGTACGTAAGAATCCAACAGGGGTAGTATCAAGACAGGGTCAAGTTGATTACCGAACCAGAAAAGCACGCAGAACGGGCGAAAAAACCGCGAAACTTAACAATAAGATGAGAAATTATTAAAAAAAAAAGAGTAGAAATAAGAAAGACTTAGAAGAAGAAGAATCATAAAAAAAGGAGATTTAATATGATAAAGAAGAAGAATGGACAACCAGGATCTATTCGCGCATCTAACAGTGACGAGACACCAAACATAGACCCCTCCCTCCTAGCCGCGCCTAGCCACCGAGGCACCGACCGATGAGTGTTTTTTGCGACTCGTATTCTCTTTTTTAAGCGCTCGGCAGATCATGAAGAGACAAGAATCTCGTGAACTCTCTCTCTTTTGAAAATTAAAAAACAAAACAACGATCCTCAATTAGATTGGCCAAATATCAGCTCCCAATTGATAAGAGGCCGATAGCGAGGGCGCACTTACAATAATGAGCTTTCTTATAGCGAATGAAGTATATAAGTAAAAATTAAAAAACTGGCAGCTCCCCTAAACCAAAAAAAGTATAAAGCTTACAAACAAACACGATTACAAACCACGCATTACCTCAAAATCAGATAAACACAGGTAACATTTAATAGACAAAACCAGACACGGTTACCATAGTATGACCCTGCCAGCAAGCGCCAGATACGTCCATTAATAAACTAGTGAGTATACATTAATATCTGGTGAATTTAGGTGAGGAAGGATAGAATTTGATAAAAATAATCAATTGGGCCCCTACTAATATAAAAACGGAACTAAGTATATACTATACTATGTATAATAGTATATATATAATATATATACTTATATATAGTAGAATATATTTATATACTATATTTTATAATAGTTTATTACCGTATACTTATTAAAATATAATATTAGTAATATAATATATATTTATGTTATATATAATATAAGTATTTATAAATTTGAAATTAAATTATTTTATTAATAGAGACATACATAATATAATATAATATATAGAAATATAACCGTATAAATATATAGTGATACTAATTAACCCAATATAAATTAGGTGAGGGTATATTTAGTATTATTATTAAGTTCCGAAATAATAAAAAATAGTCCAGAGTAGTGGTATATTTACCTAATACGATATATAATAATAATAAGTTTATATATTACCTATTTAATATATAGTATTTATATATATATATACTCCCATTTTAATAATTTAGATACCCTAATATATATATATAATATTAGTCTATCAGAAAAAACTGAATTTCTGTCGCATTCAGCCCACGAGTTCTTGTATGGAATCTGCACCCGGAATTCGAAGTGGCCAAAATTTTTCAAATTTTTACTCTCTCTCTCTCTCTCTCTCTCTCTCCTCTCTTTCTCTCTCCTCTCCTCTCTCTCTCTCTCTCTCCCCTCTCTTCTTTTTCTTCTCTCTCTCTCTCTCTCTCTCTCGTCTCTTTCTCGTCTCATCTCTACTCTTCTCTCTCTCTCTCTCTCTCTAGTTACACTTGTGGTAATGAAACCACAGTATATAAGTAATAAATATTAATAATAATCATTAATTAATAATTTATTACCTTGAGAGTGAGTGAGTTAATAAAATATTTAATAATAAATATAATATATTATGTAAATAATTAATTAATTAAAATAAATTATAATACTCTTAAAAATAAAATTAGATAAATAAAGGAAACAAATGACGTAAAGAAGAAGTAAATATTTATGAAAAACCCTACAAAACTAATTAAAAATGAGAATAAACATAGTGGGAAGTAAATGAGGATAACTATTCTAAGAAATTAATTATTAATTTATGTGAATATAGATAATAATAATAATAATAATTATAATAATAATATAATAATTAATAATAATAATAATGAATAATAATAATAATAATAATAATAATAATAATGATATATTAAAATAATACGTAATAGTAATCGTATAAAAAATAATAGTAATAATAATAATAATAATATTAATAGTATAATAATAATAATAATAATAAGAATAATAATAATAATAATAATAATAATATTTAATATTATTATTATTATTACGTTATAAATAATGAAATAATCATGAAATAATTAATAATAATAATAGATAGACATAAATTAAAATAAAATAATAACTTTTACTATTAATATAATTTAGATTTAATTGTTAAAAATAACAAATCTAAATATATTAATAAATAATAATAAGGTAAGAACCTAATAATATAACTCCAATAATAATAAAGCCAAATATATAAATCAATAATAAATAATATATAATAAGTAATTCAATATATATAATAATATAATAATAATAACTAATTAATAATTATATAATACATACATATATAATAATAATATAAACAATAATAATAATAGATAATAAATAATCTATATATAATAATAATAAATAACTAAATAATCTAATAACTAAATTAATAATAATATAATAATAATAATAATAATAATAAAATAATAATGAATAGAATAATAATAATATATTATGATATATATACATAATGAAATAATAATAAGTATATAATAATAATAATAATTAAATTAGTAATAAGTAACAAATTCTTTATTAATTAATAAAAATAAGTATATCTTAATACATCAATTATAAAGGAATAATGATATAAATTAATATTTTTATAATCATAATTAAATTTATAATTAATAAAAATAATTTAATAATGCCATTAACATAATGAATAATGAATGAATAATAATAATAACCGTGAAATAATCGATATGTTTTAGGTATTAATATTTGATACACCTGAGATAATTAATCCACACTAGATAATAATAATAATCAATAATAATAATAATAATAGGATAAACATTAATAATAATAATAACTAATACATAATAATAATAATAATAAGTGATAAGGGAAGAGTCTTAGCAAATTAATAAAATGAGTAAATTATACAATACTTGGGAGTAATGATGAATCACGATTTCTGAAGTATAATTTAATTTAATAAAGAATAATTAATAATAATAATAAAGAATAATAATAATAATAATAATAATTAAATAATAATTAGTTAACCGTGATCATGAATGAAGAGTCAATAATTGAGATAAATAAATATTATTGATGATAATAATAAATATAATAGTAATAATAAAATAATAATAATATATAATAATAATAATAATAGATAGTGATTATTTAACATAATAATAATAAATAAGTAATAATTCTCACCCATATAATAAAGATATTTAAATTTCCGGTTTTACATAAAATAAATAAAATATTAATATCACCAATTTATATAATAATAATGTAAATTAGTAATAATAATAATAATATGATTTAAAAATTAAAGACTGGGAAGTGGATAATAATAATTGCAATAATATAATTAAATAATAATAAAAATTAATGAATAAATAAATAGAGTCAATCCATAATAAATTAATAATTAATAAATAAAAAATGAATGAGATATGTGATAATTTCTGATAATGATATTGTGTGATTTTAAATACTCCAATG
>JABUQX010110088.1:40000-44795 GCA_015478945.1 Trachelipus rathkii | reverse complement strand
TGTATTTTCATCCCTTTAAATGCATTTTCATTATTCTTATGGGCAAATTCAGGCGCCACTTCATGAAAACTCCTCCATTATTTCACACCGAACGCTTTTTTGTTAAGTCACTATTGACGTCTCCCCACTGATTTGCAATATTTTTGCAGGTGCAATTTAGTTCAGTAATTAGTCGGGGATGACTTTGGTCTTACTAAAGTCCTTCTTTTGCAAAGCATTGCTCAAGATAAGAGAGAGTGCACTAAGAGTTCATTCATTACATAACAGGTGACAAGGAACTTTCATTTTGATTTTCCAGCAGATGCCCCTGCAAGTGATTGCAGGGTCTGTTCCCTTCTTGTGGATATTGTTCAAGCCATCCAAAAATTGACTTAAGCTCCTGAAGACAGGCATTCCACTATCTTTATAATTGAGATAACCATCTCACCTCCAATGCATCCTGGAATCTTGAGGATTGGATCATTAATTAATGATTGAATATCATGCAAAATATTTTCTTTTTTTTTGGCGACTTGCTAAACAGTTTGTAAATGTCTTTCAAAATATAAAAAAAACTTTTGACCTTCTGATTTTATTCCTGCAGGAGGCTGCTGCCAGGGACAATATATGTGTTTTACAGCGTATATAGAGAACTTCTTTGTTTGCCTCTTCTGAAAGCCTTTTTCTTACACTCAAACCTTTTCCAGCTTATTAGAGCACCATCAAATTCAAAAGCAATAATATTGTCATAATTTTAATCAAGATCAGTCAGCTCTTTATGAATAGCATTTGCAATACTTTCGCCTTTTCATTGGGTATTTAACCAATTTGACAAAGAACGTTTTACGGGATTTTTATCCTCCACTACTCTAAACATGTTTTCAATGTTTTTTTTCAACTTATCCTTTAAAAACTTCGCCCATACATAACAGAAGTTCACGGGCAGTGTCCTTGCGTAATTCGACCTATCACTCTGATCTCTACACCATGTTTTAAATCATCATTCCATTTTGTCCAAAATTCTTTAATCAAAACTCTGATATTTTAGTTTTAGAGTAAGCTGCTTCTTTCCTTCACCAAAAAAAATGCAACCCTCGCAAAAGCATTTTTAAACCTTTCCTATTTAAGTCTCTTTTCACTTTCACTCTGTTGAACCATTTGAGCGTGAATCGGTTTCTCCATAGCCTGTCTCCTGAGGTTAATTGCGCACCGCCACCGCTCCGCCCGGAGGTCGCGCACCAGCACCGCACCCGACACCCCACTCTTCTACGACCGCACCACACCGCACCAGCTCTTTTGCAATGCGCACCGCCACCGCACCGCCCGAGACGAACCACAGCGCACCGCACCGCACCAAAATTTTGGGCACACGCACCGCACCGCACCGCACCACAGTATAATATATATATATAATACTATATATATATATATATATTATATATATATATATATATATATTATATATATATATATATAATATAATATTATAGTATATTATATGATTCAGAGATGCATTTTTTTTATTCTTTAATATCGCGATGCGGATGCGGATGCGATGTTTAGGTATATATATTATATATATTTAATATATATATGATATTATATATATATGATATATATATATATATATATATAATATATTATATTATATTATTATATATAATATATATATATATAATATGTTAATTATATATATATATATATTATATCATATGGCCAGGTTCAATCCCAGCAGAGTGAAATTACTTAAGGGGTTATTTATCAATATATATATATATATATATATTATTATATATATATATTATATATGTATTTATATATTATATAATTATTATATATTATATAATATATATATATTAATATATATATAATTATATTATATATATATATATTATATATATATAATATTATTATATATATATTATATATATATACTATATAATTATAATATTTATATATATATTTTATTTATATATAATATATATATATTTTTATATATATAATGTGGTTCCAGGGCGCTGTGACGGGCCCCAACTTTCAAAATGTACCCCTCCAAAACTACTTTCCCCAACCTCCGCCCTAATGAAGAGATTTTACAATGGGGATTATATACTTTTTTTGCACTAGTATTGAATTCAAATATAGGAAGGTTGTGCTTTAGAGACAACATCAATTTTTCTGCCTTTTCTGCTGAGTTCTCTTTAATTTCATTTATTGGCCCGCATTGCTAGTACTCTTTCTTTGAACACCTAGATTGGAGACAGGCCAGTATTTCCTTGCAAGTACTCAAGCGTGAGGTAAACATTTTACTTAACTTCTCCACCAAGCTGATATGATCATCATTTATATCTAGTCGTTTTTCTTTGGTGATTAGTTTCTCATCCATTTTAGCCTTACATCGTTTGGTAATGTTGTGCCGTTTCTTATCACTATACTTGACTGCTAGGAAATTCTTTCAGGAATCTGTTATTGATTCGTTTACTTGTAGAGAGGTGGTTGGTCTGTTTAATTTTCATTTTTTCCTTCTTATGGGTGGGCAGCTAATTAATAGATTGTTCGGATTTAAGTTTTTCAACTGCCACACAAAGGACGATTTTAACTTGTTCTAATTTAGTGTTTACCAAAAAAAACTTGGCCTTATATAACGTGGATCTAAGAAGTATGCAATTTGTATGAAGGTCATTTTTATTTTATCCACAGAACCACAAGCGTTTTCTTAGCTCTATTCTTATTACATCTTTCATTCTTTTTAACTTGTCTCATCTTTTCATTTGAAGTGGTTCAAAAATGCTTTCTTTAGCGTTGAGATTAATGGTATTATATACATCGGAGACAGAAGCTGTAGGGGCGCATTTTTTTGGGTAATTTCTTCAAATGGTTTTTCAAATGGTTTCAATGCAGTGTGATATGATGTTCTTTTTTCTACATTATAAAGAATGTTAACTTTGGACTACACGAACGGCGTACAAAAGCAAATGTTCTTTGAGCAACATTCTTTTCCATAATTATGAAGTGTACTATTCGCGAGTTGGAACGTCTTTGATAACCAAGTAAATTGATAACAGTAAGATATGGAATATCAAGCTTTTGAATTACCTCCAACTCATTTTGAGCCACTGTTGAATCAAGCATTCCTATCTCATGTTTACTCTGTTGATTCATTATTATGAACTTCACTGCTGTGGAGATCATGAGTCATTCTTTACACTGCGGTTAGTCTACTCCCAGTCATCTCACTTCAAAGTTTTGCGTTCAGTTCAGATTCATTCTATAAGTATTTTTATTTATTGAAATTCTTTATCATTTTTCGAGAATAATATATCGCAGCAAACATCCGCAGGGAAAATGCGAAGGAATAGACGGGATCTTCTTAATAATGTGAGGATGTGGAATGCGGAAGTACCTTCTTCACCATTATATATTATATATAATATATATAAATATATTATATATATATATAATATATATTATATATAATATATATATTATATATATATAATATATATATTATATGTTAATATATAATATGATATATATATTATATATATATATTATATATATATATATATATTATATACTTATATATATATATTTAATATATATATATATTTAATGAAAAGAAGTAGCCTCCTGAAGGATAAGATTACCCACCTTGGGTATATGATGGAGTCTTTACAGTAGATCTGCATGGCAATCCAGTTCCAATGGTTTCTCCCTTATTTTTTGCGCTTTCATAATTCCACATTCTTCTTATATTTGGAGTCATGCACCTCCCACTTATCACAACCACACCAATAAATATAATACAGACAAACATTACCTCTTAAAAATAAAATAAAAAATGGTTATAAAATGGCATCCACCGCGCATTAGTCGGAGATAACCCCTTATCCACCCTACCATCATCACAATTAAAGGCCATTGACGGCCTTTCCGGTGATGGAGTTGATGGCGTCACGGAATTACCGGCCGGTTTTGATGTACGGTCTCCTTTCTTCATAAATTTCTGCAACCTTCTCGGTTTAAATTCTAATTTTCATTTTCTTGGACATCACCTCTTCTCCTCTAAACCTCATCTCTGGCATGGAGGGGTGCACCTCATGATCTTTACCTTGAATTAAACCTAGATAACTTTGGTTTAACTCTGCTTGTTCTCGTGCTGCTAGCTACAGGGACGCTGCCTTTAGGAATTACTGCCATTTTCAAATTCCAGAAACCATTGCCAACTTATACAGGTATATCATTTCCCAAAAATCGTGAAAAAAACAGTATCCTGCAAAATCACTAAAAAAATTCTTTTCTCAGTAGAAAATGCACTAATCTCACTGGTTCCTTTTCCTCATGTCCTTTCTGACATTTTTCAAAAAATGTTAATTCTTAGCTTTGCTTCTTCCTCTTGCCCTTCTTTATTATTTTCCGTCAGCATTATTGCCTTTTAATCTTCAACTAAAGCTGAACTCTTTGCTCAAACTTTTGCTTTTATTTCCGCCATAGACGATTCCAGTGCTATTCCTTCCTCTCCACCTCCCTCCAACATATTTATGCCATTATTGTAATTTCTTCAAAGGTGTTATTTCTGCTTTTTCAGAGCTTGACAATAAGAAAGCTTACGGTTCTGTGGATTCCTCTGTATAAAATTATTCCGCCTCTGCCTTTCTACTTTGGGCTTCCCTTTCTTGCTGGAAAGGTGCTTCTGTACAAAAAGAAGGGAACCAATCTCAATCCTCCAACCATATCGCCAAATCTCTCTAGCTTCTGTTCTTTTTATAAAGTTTTCGAATCTATCCAAGAAGATTTTGAAGACATCTCAATTCTT
>JABUQX010110088.1:0-30000 GCA_015478945.1 Trachelipus rathkii | reverse complement strand
AGTATAGGTTTAATTTGTGAAAATTGATACGTTTGCGGCGTTTCCTCTTTCAGTTTTTTACTAGGTACCTGCGCTGGCGCTACTGAAAATGAAGAGACTATTGTTCTTCCTCTCATGATCCCGAAAAGAGAAGAGGTACCTATGAAAAGTAAAAACACAAACACACACACACACACACACACACATAATATATATTATAATATAATTTTATATATATATATAGTATTAAGTATTATTTTATATAGTATATTATATATATATTATATATTATATATATATAAATATATATTATATATTATATATATTATATATATATATATATATATAATATATATATTATTAATTTTGTATATTGTGTGGCGTTATTAATGTTTTCTTACTCTGTTTAGCGTTCAGTATATTTTGTAAATTCGATCCAAAAATTTAGCAATGACCACTTCCTTAACTAATAGGGAATTTTTCCGAAAGAGATTCATTATAGCAAATACCATTTATCTCAAGAAGTTCAGAATTAAAACAACTTTGTTATTTTATGGCCATATCTAGCATGTTTCCATGCATTTTGGCTGATTTTATTTTTTATCGCTAGATAATATAGATTTAAACATACTTTTTATGTTTATTGGCTTTATTTTGTAATTTACGGCAAAAATTAATTCATGCTCGATTTTCTCCGGGGGGGGCAAAGCCCCCCCCGGAGGTATGCCTGAAAGAAACACTGAATTGGTATATCCAAATTTGCATTCAAGTATTCCAATATTTTGATACTTACTATAAGACCTATTTTGGGTCCTACAAATAAAAGAGATACCTAGTCATGTTTGGTCTCTTTGAAGGATAAGTTCATTCATTCTGCTATCAAATCAAAGATCGTCACCCATCATATAAAATGTTACATGAATTTCATTGCTATCGGTACATACAATTTGGCACGCTACCATTTCATTATTTTGACCCTTATTAAAGGACCAGATAAGGGTCCTACAAAAAAAACCGCCAGATATCCAGATATGTTTGCAGTTTTCATTTGAAACCATTTGTTCAACTTTAAATGAAATCAAAGACCGTTGCTACTCATGAATAAATTTACAAGAGTTCCAATGTTAATGGTATATCCAAATTGTCATTCAAGCATTCCAATATTTTAACTATTATTGCAGGACCTACTATTGGTTCTACAAAAATGGGAGATATCCATACATGTTTGTCCTGATAAAAAGCAGATATCCAGACATGTTTGGACTCTTCAGTAGTATACGTTCTTTCAACTTTTAGTCAGATCAATGATAGAAGATACTAATGTAAAAATTTACAAGAGTTTAAATGGTAATGGTATATCCAAATTGGCATTCAAACATTTTATTTTTTAACACTTATTACAGAACCTTTTATAGGTTATTCAAAAAACGGGAAATATTCAGATAAGTTTTTATTCTTTAATATCACACGATCTTTTAACCTGTAATCAAATCAACGATCGTTTCACCTCATGTAAAAAGATGCAAGACTTTTAATGTTGATCCAAATTGGTATGAAAAAAGTTACAAGAGTTTAAATGTTAAAGGTTTTTTCAGATTTGCATTCATGCATTCCATTATTTTGACCCCTATTACAGGACCTACTATGGGTCCTACAAAAAAAAAATAGATATCCAGGCAGATTTGCTCGCATCCGTAAAACAAGTTATTTCAACCTGCATTCAATTCAAGGAGCGTTGCACTTTATGTAAAAAGTTACAAAAGATTCAATGCTAATGGTATATTCAAATTGCCATTCAAGCATTCCTTTATTGTGATCCTCATTACAGGACCTACTATGGGTCCTAAAAAAGCAATAGATATCCAGATATCTTTGCATTCTTCAGTAGGACACATTTTTCTAATCTGTAGTCAAATCAAAGGCCGTTGCCTCTCATAAAAAAAAATTACAAGAGTTTCATTGTTAATGGTATATCCAAATTGTCATTCAAGCATTCCATTTTTTTTACCCTCATTACAGAACCTACTATGGACCCTATAAAAAAACAGGAAATATGCAGACACGTTTGCACTCTTTTGTAGGACACGTTCTTTTAACTTGTAGTCAATCAAAAAACTTTGTCAGTCATGTAAAAAATTACAAGATTTTTAATGTTAATGGTATATTCAAATTGGCATTTAAGCATTTCATTATTTTGACCCTTGCTACAGGAACTACTTTGGGTCCTACAAATAGAAGTAGATATTCAGACTTTTTTGTCTGCTTCATTAGAAAACGTTATTTCAGCCCGTAGCTAAATCAGGCTAAATCTTGTAAAAGCAAAAGATTCAATGTAAACGAAACATCAAACTTGTTTTTTAAGCATTCCATTATTTTGACCCTCATTGCAGGACCTACTTTGAGATCTACAAATAAATTTTAGATATTTAGACATGTTTGCCCACTTCAGTAGGACACATTTTTCGTAATCTGTAGTCAAATCAATGGCAGTTGCCCGTCATATAAAAAATTACAACAGTTTAAATATTGATGGTATTTCCTAATTGGAATTCAAGCATTCCATTATCTTGAATCTCAATACCGGACCTACTATTGGTCCTACAAAAACAATGGGAGAAATCCAGACATGCCCTTTTCAGTAGAACACGCTATTTAACCTGTAGCCAAATCAAATTACTTTTCCCTTCATATAAAAATTAAGAGAGTTTCAATGTTAATGGTATTTCCAAATTGACATTCAAGCATTCCATTATTTTGACCCTCATTACAAGACCTACTACATGTCCTGCAAAACTGAAGATATAAGACAAATTTTTCTTCTTCAGTATCGTGCTTCATTATTCATCACGTTAATCAAAAATCGTGACCTCTCATAGAAAATGATACAGTACTTTTAATATTAATGGTTTATCCAAATTTGCATTGAAGAATTAAATAATTTGTAATTTCTTACAAGAATTACTATGGGTTTTACAAAAATGGGAGATATCCAAACATGTTTGATCTCTTCAGAATATGTACTTTCAAATTGTTGTCAAATCAAGTGCCGTTGTCATTCATGTGAAAAGTTACAAGAGTTCCAGGGTTAATGGTATTTTCAAATTGCCATTCAAACCTTCCATTATTTTCGCCCTTATTACAGGACTTATTATGGGTTTTACAAAAAAAGGGATATATATCCAGACATGTTTGTTCCCCTCAAAAGGAAACTTTTCTATAAAATTTAGTAAAATCAGAGACAGTTGTCCCTCACTAAAAAAATTACAAGAGTTTCAATGTTAATGGTGTTTTACAAATTAGCATCAAGCATTCCATTATGTTGACAATCATTTCCTAAGAAAACGGGAGATATCCTGACAAGTTTGCACTTTTCATTAGGATACGTTCTTTATACCTGTAGCCAAATCAAAGACCGCGGTGCCCTCATATAAAAGGTTAAAAAAGTTTCAATGTTAATGGTATATCAAATTGCTATTCAAGCATTTCATTATTTTATCCCTTATTACAGAACCTACTGTGGGTGCTACAAAAAACCGGATATATCCATACATGTTTGCCTTTATGAGTAGATCGAGCTCTTTCAAATTTATATCAATCAAAGACGGTTGCTCTCATGTAAAAACGTGCAAGAATTTTAATGTTAATGATATTTCCAAATTTTTATTCAACCATTCCATTATTTGACCCTTATTACAGGACCTACTATGGGTCCTACCAAAAAACCTGAGAAATGCAGACATGTTCTCCATCTTTAGGAACACAAGTTCTTTCAACCTATAGTCAAATCGAAGACCGTTACCCCTCAGGTAAAATGTTACAAGTGTTTCAATGTTTTTGGTATGTAAAATTTGGCATTCAAATATTTCATTTTTTAACCTTTATTACAGGACCTGCTATGGGTTGTACAAAAAAGGGAGATATCCAGACATATTAATCTAATTCACTAATACATTTTCATTCAAACTCTAGTCAAGTCAAAAACCGTAACAAAACTTTTAAAAATTTAAAAGTTTCAATGTTAATGGTATAACCAAATTGGTATGCAACCATTCCATTATTTTGACCCTTATTACAGGACCTACTATGGATCCTATTAAATAACGGGTGATATCCTGACATTTTTACCCTATTGAGTGGGACATGCTCTTTCAACACGAAGTAAAAATCAAGGAGCTCTACCCCTCATGTAAAAAGTTACAATTGTTTCAATGATAATGATATATCTAAATTGTCATTGAAGAAATCATTATTTTGCCCCTTATTACAGGACCTACCATGGGTCCTTGCAAAAAAAGTTAGATATTCTTACATGTTTGAGATATTTAGTAGTACACGGTATTTCAACCTGTAGTCAAATCATAGATCGTTACCCCTTATGTAAGTGGTTAAAAAAGTTTCAATGTTAATAATGTATCCAAATTAGCATTCAAGCAGTCCATTATTTTGACACTTATAACAGCACCTACAGTGGGTCCTAAAAAATAAATAAATCCAGACGTGTTTTTCTTCTTCAGTAGGATACGATCTTTTAATTGCAATCAAATTAAATGTAAAAAGTTACAAGAGTTTTAATATTAATGGTATATCCAAATTGATATTAAAATATTCCATTATTTTGACCCTTATTACAAGATCTACTATGGCTTCTGCAAAAAAATTGGAAATACCCAGATATATATGCCCTCTTTTGTAGGACACGTTCTTTTAGGTTGTAGTCAAATAAACAATCGTTGACTCTCTTTTGAAAAGTTATAAAAAATATCATTGCTACTGGTTTATCCAAATTGGTGTTCAAGCATTCAATTGTCTTGACCCTTGTTTCAGGACCTAATATATATCCTATAAAAAAAACGTCACATATCCAGAAATATTTGCCCTCTTAAATATGACATCTTTTTTCAAACTGTAGTCATATCAAAGACCGTTGCCCCTCATGTAAAAAGTTATAAGAGTTTAAGATTAATTGCATATCAAAATTTTCATTAGTCATTCCATTATTTTTACGCTTATTATAGGACCTACTATGGGTCCGACAAAGAAACGGCAGATATCCTCACATGTTTACCATTTTCAGCATAACACGTTCTTTCAACTTGTAGTCAAATGTTACATCTCATACAAAAAATTACGAGGGTTTCAATGTTATTGATAAATTCAAATTGACATTCAAGCATTCCTTTATTTTGACCCTTATTACAGGACATACTATGGGGCCTACAAAAAAACGCAGATATCATGGCATGTTTACCTCTTCGGTAGGACAAGCTCTTTTAACCTGGTGTCAAATTGAAGACCGTTGGTTTTCAAGTAAAAGTTTGCAAGAGTTTCAATGTTTTTGGTATATCCAAATTGACATTCTAGCATTTCATCATTTTAACCGTTATTACAATATATTCTATGGATCCCACAAAAAAATGGGAGATAATCAGACATTCTCCCCTTTTCAAAAGGACACATTCTTTCAATCTGTATTGAAATCAAAGACCGCAACCCTTCATGTAAAAAGTTACTCGAGTTTCAATGTTAATGGTATGCCCTAATTGGCGTTGAAGCATTTCAATGTTTTGATCCTTATCACAGGACCTGCTAGGGATTATGTGCAAAAAACGGGAGATACCCAGACATTTTTTCACTCTTAAGTAGGACACGTTCTTTAAATCTGTAGTTAATTCATAGACCGCTGACCATGATGTAAAAAGCTATAAGAATTTCAATGTTATTGGTATATTCAAATTGGCATTTAAACATTCCATTATTTTGATCTTTATTAAAAGACCTACTATTGATTCTACATAAAAACGTAATATATATATATAGGGTATATAATCTATTATTTATAAATTAATATATTAATATATATATTATATATATATTATATATATATATTAATATATAAGTTGATTTATTTAATAGATATACATATTTTTTTCCTAAAAACATATAATTAATATTATATATATATTTATATTATTAATATATAAATTATTATATTATTATATATATATTATTAATATATAAATTATATTATATATCCTCTCCAGATTATAGTGCGACGCTATCATAGCTTAAAAATAATAAACTAATCGTATAAATACTCTACACTAATAATTTTGAATACTTTTTTTTGAATTACGGGTGTCATAAATTATATTCAGTTATGAAAAGTGATATCACTAAAAATAATAAATTATAAAAATACATAAACATAAATAAAATTAAATAAATAATAAAAATATAAATATACAAAGTTTTTTGGTGAATAGCTACGATTGTTTTTTTATTTTATATACAACGTGCCAATAGATAATGATGTATTTGTTTAACTAATAATTTATTTGCGTTGCTTAAACATTATAGATAACAGTTATTATTGTTATGGTGATATTTCACTATATATAGTATATTAACTGTTTTAATTAACTGATAGAATACAAACTTTATAATTAATAATATTTTCCCTGCGCAGAGAGAACTGTTAGTGGATATATATATATATATATATATATATATATTATTAATAATATGTAATGCGATATACAATTTACATGCAGATCATTCGATTATCGACCTACCTATTTTATACGTATTCATAATAAATTAATATATAATATATATATATATAACTATATTAATTATATATTATATCATATATTACTATATATATATACTTATACTTATAGGGTACTATATAATCATTAATATTGCATAAGAAATAAAAATTATTCATGTTATGAATATATTCTTGCTATAATAAATATTACAAGATATATATATGTGTCGTCAATATAATATAACTAATTTCACCTGATAAAACTGACCTTATCAGTTCCAATTAGATACTCAAGGTTAGATGCATAATACTTATAATATATGTGGGGGAATCTGATATTTATTCTCAATTTTATTGCCTACGTGATCCATTCTCATACCTCTCCATCCTTTAATATATAAGCTACAAAGTATACCGTTAGAGAAATGTTTACCTACCTGTTATATTTTACTTAGATTTACCGATTATATTTAGCTCATATTCATTTATATTACTATATTTATGACAATATCTATTATACTAGTCCGTGTGATCGCAATTAAGAACTACTTGTGAGTCCACACCTATATTTACATATTCAAAAATGATGTTAAAATAAGAGTTTAAAATAGTGGATATGCTATTTATAGTTTACGGCCTTACAAACCATATATAGGTTATAATTCTCAATTAGCATAGTCACTCATTTAGTCATTCTATCTATAGAATAATAAATAATGTACCCTAATTGTACATCCGAACTACATATCTCATATGTTTTGACACCGTGATTCTTTAATTTAAAGTTCTTATGAAAGAAACATGGAAGTTTAGAATAATAACTATATATCTAAATGGTAAAACGAGCGGTGAACTACTTCCGCACTCAGTTACGTACAATACTCCTCCCGTTCACGTGTGGTCCTTGTGTAAGTATAACACTATGTTGTGTCCCCAATAGAACTATGAGGACAAGTCCTTAAAATCTCAATAAGTATTAACTCCAATAGCATAAGGATTGCAGCATAAATATATCACTAATACATTGATTAAGTCATTCGATAAGTTTTCGTGTATCTGAAAAATCATAATATCTATGTAACCCTATATATCATATTATCCAATATCATGTGCATGCATTATATATATGTAACTCAACAGATTTATTCCATTGCAAGAAGTAGACTATATTATGTGTCGAGGATCATGCAACCGAAATAAATTGCATGATAAAATCCTCACATTTGATATGTAGCAGGATAAAGATACTTGGATGCGGCATGAAGTAGAGAGCAGAAATGTTTCCAGAGACGCGACGAATACTCGAACTGATTCCACATACGAAGCAACGAAATGGGCTGGATGAAGAGACCCACATGGCAGAAAGTAAGTAGTTGAGAAGAAAGGGCACGCCAATGCAAAGACGACGCAGTTATCCATTTGAAGCATGTGAGACAGATGAGTCGGAAGATTTTAATGTTTGCGATTTCATAGGTATGGTTTCGACATTTCAAGCTCAGTCTTTTTTGACCTATGGAAGAGAGGTAAAAGATCATACTTTTGGTAAAATCGCGTTTGAGAAAACTAGTGTAAAAACATAGGTCTCCCTCACATACATCTTCCTAGGGAATCATGATTGCCTACTCTCCTATTTCACAAGATATTTATACACGACTCGAGAGAAGGATATTTATATGCAATCTGGAACTCTCGTGCTATGGTGAGAAGCTCCCAGCTCGGTTTTTCTGTTGTTTTGTTGTCTCGTTAGAGGACATAAATGTGGATTGCACTCGTTTGGGTGGACTATTTTCTCTAAGCCGTGGTGTTAAATAGGTCGAGCGCGAGTTGAAATCAAGAAAAACCTTGGTCTCTAACCAATAGGAGTGCTCACATACCGTTAAATGGCATATCCATTCATGGCAAAAATTCTTCATAACTACTTATTCGATGGTGAAGATATTGCCTGTACGAGCATTGTTTCATTTTTAGCTTCCTCATTTTAAAAAATAGTCAAAACGTAATAGTGTTGACATAGTGTCAAGCTCGAAGTATTAAAAGGTGCTAAGCTTAGCAGATATCTCGTCTTCTCAAAATGATTTGTTACCATCAATTTAATGTACTACGCGAAGTAGACACATCATTCTGTTGTATCCCGTTCCTAAACTCGCGTGGACAAGAATAAATTGAAGAGCCCTTGTTATTGCTTGGGATCGGCTGGTAGACAGAAGTGTCTCGATTACTTGTGACGTGAACTCACTGTTGTAATTATAGATCCTCGGGTTCGTGTGCAATGTAGCTATCTATGATACTAATTTTCTTTGTGTTTATACTTAATTATTTATGTTAATATAAGTGACAGTATTAAGAAGTTCGAACTAAGTGTGATTGTGATCTCAGTCTTTACAATATACAATTTAAAATATTATAGAAAAGCATTGTTAGCTAAGTAATATGCTTTTCCCCACCATTAACTCTTCCATATATCTATTTTAGTTATTAATGCTTTTATTGTGTGTAAACATATCAATTGTCTAGCTTTAATTATAGTAATATATTAACGATGTAATTTCAGATCAGCTTTTTGTGGTATTCTTGGCGTTAAATTTAATGACTTAGTTGTCTTTTCGCGTGTAGCAACATCATTTTGTGAGTGAATACAGAAAATAATATAATCTCTGATACTTTTAATTCTCTCAATGCTCAAGGATATTAAATCAATCGCTGTGTGATCTTGTGGTGTCTAGCAATATAAATTAGAATTTACACCCCGTAGTATATATATTCTCGTGATATTGGTTTACAATTTAAATATAATTTATGTATATAATCAGCTGTATTACTTAATTGGATGACACGGTATAGGTTTAATTGTGAATATAATTATATAATAACATAAAAATATATAAATAATAAATAAAATGATACATAAATATAATTGAGATATATATATTTTTATATACATAATAATTGATATTAATAATACTTATAACTGTGTAGATGTAGAGTATTAATTATCCGAATTATATGGTAATAATGAATATTTAGAATATTTTATAAAGGCTTAAATTTTATATATATAACACATGAGAATGAAACATAATTTTCATCAAATCAAACTGATATAACTCACTACTACTATAGCCGCTTAACTACCTTATTATTGTATTTAATCATTTTATTTCTGTTAGCATTTTATCCTATAAAATTATCTCTCTCGTAGTAAAAGCAACTCTAGTATGATATAGAAAGTATTTAATAGACAATATATCCACTTAAATCAGAATTTAATAGGAAAATTACTAACGTTTCTGTTATAGCATATTATTTACTAATATATTATTTTAGTATGCTATCTAAATATTGAACATATAATAACTGAAACTAGATTTTAGTATATTATATTTTTCCTTTATATATGTGTAGGTGTTTTTGTGCTGGTTAAGCATTTCGTTAGCAAAAGTGCAAAATCGAAACGCCTTAAGCAAAACTAGTCGATAATCGACCAAGTAGCATGATTAAACTAGGTCGGTACTCGGGTATGTTAAAACTGTTTAATCCAGCTGACAGGGGGTCCTGTTTCCCAGCGTATTAGTATTTTCTGCTGTGAGGTAGTGTTTTTACACTCCTATACTCATTTAGTGAGAAGGACGTTCTTTCAAAACTGAGATTCATTTTTTCTGGCAATTATGAGCCATAAGGTGCTTTCACCGTAATATTGGAAAGATGTCATGTGAAGAGTTCATACGCCGCAAAGGTTATCGTGTATGATTCTCACGAAAGTTTGGGACATGCTACAAGTCTTATGCCCATTTTTTTTTGCCCTCTATGTGAACATAAGAGAATACTTAGGTCGTTGAAAAGGAATACGGTGATTGAGGAGGGAATACTTACATCGCGAGAAAACTTAGTATTTTTGCGCCACTGATCTTGCGTAATGTGTGCCATGTTAGGCAGACAGGTTTTCTTTTTGCGATAGCTTCGCCCTGTAAATCAAACCAGATTCAAATCGTAAAACTTTGCCTCAGATAAATTGTTCGTAGAGTTAATGTGTTCATAATTAATGAATTACATGTTCGAACTAGTATGTGGGTGACCACGGGTGTGGTGGTTCTGTAACATATACGCTACGATAATAATTAATTGGCGCGCTAGTTACAGTGATATATGAATACAATGCTGTGTACATAAAAAACGTGGAGAATCAGTGTGCCTATGTCTGGTATTGATGGCAGGCGTGTTTAGAAGATTAAGGGGAATGTTTTTTCTTATCTTTTTATGCCTCGGCATATAAATACTCTCCTCATTTTTTAGAAGAATACAGTTGATCTACGGCTATCATTCTAGATATATGTGATAATTAAAAAGATATACAATAGATCGACATATCTGTACATATATTCTTACATGGGCCTATGTGCAAAAATTTAGGTCTTTACCGGGCATCTCACTCAAATAATATCGAATATAATTATTTGATCCTTATCTACTTTGGATCCTACAAAGCAAAAGATATCCAGATATGTTTGCTTTTTCATAAGGCTACGTTCTTTCAACCTGTAGTCAAATTAAAGATCGTTGTCTTCATGTTAAAAGTTACGTTTGTTTTAATGTTAATAGTATAGAAAAATGGAATTCAGTCATTTCATTTTTTTGATCCTTACTATAGAACCTATTATTTGTCATGAAAAACGGGTGATATCCAGACATGATTCCCCTCTTTGGTAGGACTTGTTCTTTCAACCTGTTTTCAAATCAAAGACTGTTACCCCTAATGTAATAAGTTATAAGTGTTTCAATGTTAAAGGTATATCCAAATTGGCATTCAATTATTCCATTATTTTGACCCATATTAAAGGAATTACCATTTCGTCTACAAAAACAGACGGAGTTATGCAGACATGTTCTCCCTCTCCAGGAGAAAACAATCTTTTAGCCTGTAGTCCAATCGAAGACCGTTGCCACTCATGAAAAAAGTTAGAAGTGTTTTAATGTTAATGTAATATCCAAATTAGCATTCAAGCATTTCATTATTTTAACACTTATTACAAGACATACTATGGTATCAACAAAAAAAAGGAGATATCAAGAAATGTTTGCCCTCTATACGTTGTAAGCCATGATTAAAAAGTTTAGAGGTGTTTTAAAAGCTTAGAGGTGTTTTAAAAGTTAAGAAGTGTTTAAAAAGTTTGGAGATGTTTAAAAAGTTTAAAGATGCTTAAAAAGTTTAGAGATGTTTAAAAATTTTAGAGAAGTTCAAGAAGTTAACAGATGTTTAAAAACTTTTGAGATGTTTAAAATGTTTAGAGATGTGTAAATAGTTTTCAAAAAGTTTAGACATTTGAAATGTTTAGAAACGTCTGACTGATGCAGAGATGTTTAAAAATTTTAGATGATTAAAAATGTTAGAGATGGGACAAAATTTCAGAGATGTTAAAAAGTTTTTAGTTTATCAAACTTTAGAGACGTTTCAAAAGTTTAGAAGTGTTTAAAAGAAGTTTATAGACGTTAAAAAAGTTTAGAGATGTTTAAACATGTTTGAGATGTTTAAAAAGTTAAGAATGTTTAAAATGTTTAGAGACGTTTAAGTTTAAGGTGTTAAAAAGTTTATAGAGTTTGAAAAATTTTAGAGTGTTTAAAAAAGTTAGAGTTGTTTAAAAAGTTTATATATTTCAAAAAAATTTTGATATTTTTAAAACTTTAAGTCCTGAATTATGAAAAAATTGTACGAATTATTTCTTTGTAATTCAAGGGAATAGGACCCATATAAAATTTGGAACTGTTTTTGAAAAAAATATATTTTTTTAGTGCCAAATAAAAACGTCACCGGTGACCGGTCCGGACTTAAGAGTATATTTTAAAATTTTTAGGCACTTTAGCAATAAATGACTGTTAATTACTAACTAAAACATGAAAAATAGATATAAATAAAAATAGAATAATGTATAGTTTTGATTTTTCTATATTAAAATAATTACATATGAAAGATGAAATATAAACTCATTATAATAGATAATATATATATATTATATATATTAAATATTATCATATATATACATATATATTATATATATATATATATAATAATAATTATATATATATATATATAAATATATATATATATATATGTACTATCATTATAATATATATTTATAATATAAATTTAATAAATTATATATATATATATAATATATTATAATATATATAAATATATATATATTATATATATATATAATATTATATTATAAGTATAATTTATATTTAATATATATATATATAATATATTATAGTATATCATATATATTAATATTCGTATGTATTTTCTTTTTTCAAATATAATATATATAATACTATAATATATATTATAATATTATATATATATATATATTATATATATATATATATATAATATTATATAATATAATAAATAAACTATATATATATACATATCTATAATATCTCTCCGTATATAAGTTTAGAGACGTTTAAAAAGTTGAGAGATGTTTAAAAGGTTTAGAGGTGTTTAAAATATTAGGATGATTTTAAATATTCATTATGTATAGAGTCTAAGTATTTAAAAGTTTAAGATGCTAAAAATTTAGAGATGTTTAAAAAGTTTAATGTTTAAAAAGTTTTGAAATGTGTAAAAGTTTAGAGACGTTTAAAAGTTTTAGATTTTTTAAAAAAAATTTAGGAAATTCAAAAATTTTGGAATCTTCTAAACAGTATAAGAGACTGTTAAAAAACAGTATTGAAATGATTTAAAAAGTTTGGAAATAGTACAAAGGTTGAGATGCTGAGATTGGAAGATATTTAAGATGTTAAGAAGACCCTAGTACTCGACATTACGGTTTCTATCAATCGTGAAATGAGTACTTTTATTTGAAAAAGGAACATTACTCTATGTATTCTGTTTATTTTCAATAGACTTCATGGTTTAGGATTTATGGGGGGGGGCAAATTCTGGATTTTTACTGTTTCAACTGAAAACCATATAAATACTTTATTTTTTAAGATAATTCAATAATTTATCTAAACTTTTTAAAAAAAAATTGGTAACATCAAATATTCAATTTGATTTTCAAAATTTCAAAAAATAATTTCAATGTCATCACTTCAAACTTGTCTGACACCAAACCACGTCTTTCAATCTGAATAAAACTTCGTGAGAATCTTCCCTAAATATATATATATATATTATATATATAAAATTATATATAATATATATATATATATATATATAGAATATATATATATAATATATATATATATATTATAATTATATATAGTATATACTATATATTATTATATATATATATATATATAGTATATATATATATATTTATATAAACTGGCCTGAAATTTGTTCACAACACAATAGACTTCTTCGTTTTCTTTTAGCTAATTTTCAACCCAAAAGACTTCTTCGTTTTTTTTAGGAATATTTTTGTCAGCTGATATGGAAAAAAAAGGATTTTTGAAGAAAAAGCTATATATATATATGAATGATTTTATTTTTTTCTTCAGAAAGTAAAAGATATACGCACATTCATCCTCACCTAAATCAGAGCACAAACCGCAGTAAAGTTTTTTATTCGCACCGCACGCACGCACGCACCGCACCGCACCGCACACTCGATCTATTTCAAAAGTTCAGCTCCGACCTTGCGGAAATATTTTTACTTTCCAAAAAAAATTATCTTTAAAAAAATATTTATACTCCATGCTCCGCTCGACTCCGGTTCGCTGCGATTCAAGTCCTGCTCCAGTCCTTTAAAATTGCCTCAGCTCCAACTTTTAAAAAGTGTCGAGTTTCAAACTGCAAAAAAATTGTTCTTCATGCTCGGCTCGGCTCGCTCCGACTCCGCTCCGGGTCCGGGCCCGCTCTGCTTTATCTCGACTTCGTTTCATATTTCTTTGCAGAAGATTTTTATCTGCAAAAACAATTTCTTTAAAATAATTTATACTTTACCTCCGGCCGCGCTCGGCTCCGGCTCCGGCTCCGTTCCGGCTCGCTCCGGCTCGCTCCGGTCCGGCTCTGACTTCTTTTAAAAATTGTTCAGCTCCAACTTCAAAAAAATTCTTGAAAAAATTGCTCTTCAGATCCGGTTCCGGTTCCAGGCTCCGGCTCCGGCTCCGGCTCGGCTCCAGCTCGCTCCAGCTCCCGCTCCGGCTCCGGCTCGGCTTCGGCTCCGGCTCCCCTCCGACTTCGTTTCCATTTCAGAAAAGTTCAGCTCCAAACTTGCAGAAGTATTTTTAAGCAAAAAAATTTAAAAAAAAAATATATACTTTGGCTCGGCTCCCTGATACAGGTCCGATCGGCTCGGCTCCGGTCCGACTCGGCTCCGCTCGGCTCGGCTCTGGCTCAGGATCAGGCACGGCTCACCTCGGTCCGCCCGGCTCCTATTCAAAATTGTCCAGCTCCAACTTTGAAAATTATATTTTTAACCTGCAAAATTAATAAACAAATTGTTCTAAGCTGTCCGGCGCTGGTTCCGGCTCGACTCCGGTTTCTGGTTCCAACTTCGTCTCCTTTTTCATTTTAGAAAAGTTCAGCTCGGCTTTGCAGAAGTATTTTACCTGCAAATTACAAAGTTCTTTAAAAAATGTATAATTTGGTTCCGGCTCCGGCTCGGCTCCGGCTCTGACTCGTGCTCCGGCTCCGTTCGGCTCCGGCTCCGGCTCTGCTTCGGCTTCTTGCTCAAATTTGCTTCAGCTCTAGTCTTTGCAACAGATATTTTCACGTATAACATACTTCAAAAAAATTGTCTTTCGTCTCTATCTCGGTTCCGCCTCCGGCTCGGTCCGGCTCCGGCTCCGGCTCCGGCTCCGCTCGGCTCGTCCGGCTCCGACCTCTGGAACTACATTAATGATTGAGAAAGAGCGTGATCTAGAGTTGTCGTTTTGAAAAGGAAAAGTCTAATATATTATAAAATTGACAATAAAAACCTAGAAAGATGCTGCGAAAGTGAAATTACAATGTCGAACCTGGAAATTAAACTTTATTCTAGTTTTACACCCCTACTAATTAAACTATCCTGTATCCTCAAAACCTTCAGATTTCGAGAACAACAATTACACATGATGTAGAGGAGGAAATTTTCTAATAATTAAGTAATAACCAAAAAATAGTGAAATTTTTATTTTACCTAAAAGTAGGTTGGTTAATGTAGTTTTAAACTTGAGACATTGAATCAGTGAATAAAGAAAGAAACGTTTAAAAAAGTTAGAAAGTGTGCTCATCAGCCTCTGGCTAGATTGTGTGCGCTCTTTCAGCCTCTATGGGTGGCTGTAGCCATTCAGCCTCTGCTTGGGGTGCTGTGCTCTTTCAGCCTCTACTGGGGTGTGCTTTGCTCATTCAGCTTCTGCTGGGGGTGCTGTGCTCTAAGCTCTGCTGAGTGTGCTGTGCTTTTACAGCCTCTGCTGGGGTGTGTCGTGCTCTTTCAGCATCTGCTGGGATGTGCTGTGCTCATTCAGCTCTTCTGGCGGTGTGCTGTGGCTCTAGGCTCCTGCAGCGGTGTGTGCTGTACTGTAAGCTCTTTCAAGCTCTAGCTGGGGATAGTTGCTGTGCTGATTTCAGCTCTGCATGGGTTGCTGTGCTCTTTCAACTCTGCTTGTGGTGTGCTTTTGCCTGCATAGCTATGCTGAGGGTGATGCTGTGCTCCTTTCAAGCCTCTAATGAGCGTGTTCTAGCTCAATTCAGCATCTCGTTGGGTGTGATGCTGCTCGTACGCTATGCTAGGCCGTGTGCTGGGCTCTTTCAGACCTCTGCTGGGTGTGCTGTGCTCTGTCAGCCCTGCTCGATTGGCGGTGCGTTGCTCATAGGGCCTCTGCTGGCGTGTGCTTGTTCATTCAGGCCTCTGGCTGGGGCTGTGCTTTGAGCTTCTTCATCCTCTGCTAGGCTGTTCCGTGTCATTCACCTCTGCTTAGGGTTGTGCTTTGCTCATTCAGCCTATTCTGGGGTGTGCTGTGCTAAAAGCTCTGCATGCGTGTGCTGTGCTATTCAGCCTCGCTGGGTTTTTCTGTGTCTTTCAGCCGCTGTGAAGTGCTGCTGTGCTCATTCAGCTCTTGCTAGGTGTGCTCTGCTCAATCAGCTATGCTGGGGTGTTGCTGTGCTCATTTAAGCTCTGGCTGGGATGGTGCAGTGCTCTTTCAGGCTCTGCTGGAGTGTGCTACGCTCTCAGCCTCTGCTGGGGTGTGCGGTGCTTTTTCAGCCTCGCTAGGGTTGTGCTGTGCCATATCAGGCCAACTGCTAAGGTGTTGCTGTGCTCTTTTAAGCCTCTGCCGGTTGTTTGCTGGGCTAATTCAGCCTTGCTGGGGTGTGCGCTGTGTCTTTCAGCCTCTGCTGTGGTGTGCTGTTGCATTAGGCCTCTGCCTGGGTGTGCTGTAGCTCTTTCAGCCTCTGCTGCGGGTGTGCTTGTGCTCTAGCTTTGCTGCTGGGGTGTTGCGTGTGCTCTTTCAGCCTCCTGAAGGGGTGTGCTGTGCTCATTCCACCTCTGCTGGGGGTTGCTGTGCTCTTTCAGCCTCTCCTGGGGTGTGCTGTTCTCCAGCCTCTGCTAGGGTGTTCTATGCTCATTCAGCCTCTGCTAGGGGTGTGCTGTGCTCATTCGCCTCTGCTGGGGTTGGCTGTGCTCTTTCAGCCTATGCTGGGGTGTGCTCACTCATTAAAGGCCCCCCGCGCCCCCATCTGCGGGTGTGGCTGTCGCTTTCCAGGCTCTGCTGAAGTGTGCGTGCTCTGGCAGCCTCTGCTGTGTTGTGCTGTGCTCTTTCAGCCTCACTTGGGTGAGCTGTGCTCAATTCAGCTCTGGCTGGGTAGTGCTGTGCGTCTTTCTGCAGCTTACTCGGGGTGCTGTGGTCTTCAGCCTCTCCGCGGTGTGCTGATGCTCTTTCAGCCTTCTGCTGGGGTTGCTGTGCTCTTTCAACCTCTGCTGGGGTGTGCTGGCTCATTCAGCCTCTGCTGGGTTGTGCTCTACAGTCATCTGCGGGGTGTGCTGTGTCATTCAGCCTCTGTCTGGGTGTGCTGTGCTCATTTAGCCTCCTCTGGGTGTGCTGTGCTCATTCCACCTCTGCTGGGGGTGCTGTGCTCTTTCAGCCTATGCTGGGGTGTGCTGTTCATTCAGCCTCTGCCTTGGTGTGACTGTGCCTCTTTCAGCCCTCTGCTTGGTGTGTTGCTGTGCTCTAGCTTTCTGGGTTGGTGCTGTGCTCTTTCAGCCCTTGCTGGGTGTGCTGTGCTAATTCAGCATCTGCTGGGTGCTGTGCTCTTATCAGCCTCTGCCTGTGGTCGTGCTTGCTCATCTCAGCTCTGTCCTGGGTGTTGCTTCTCTTTTTTAGCGCGCCTTGGCGGAGTGTGCTGTGCTCTAGCTCTGCTGGGGTGTGCTGTTGCTCTTTCAGCCTCTGAAGGGGTAGTGCTGTGCTCATTCAGATCTGCCGGGGTGTGTGCTGGTGCTTCTTTCAGCCTTGCTGGGTTGTGCTAGGTTCTCTCCAAGCCATCTGCTAGGGTGTTCTATGCTCATTTCAACCTCTGTAGGGTGTGCGTTGCTCATTCAGCCTTTTCAGAGGTGCTAGTGCTCTTTCAGGCTAGCTGGCGGTGTGCTCTACTCATAAGCGTCTGCTGGGGTGTGCTGTGCGCTTTCAAGGCTCTGCTGAAGTGTGCTGTGCTCATTCAGCCTCTGGTGGTGTGTGCTGCCTTTTTCAGCCTCTACTGGGGTGAGCCTGTGCTCATCAAGCCTCTGCTGGGATCTGTGCTTCTTTCTAGCCTCTACTGGGTGGCTTGTCATTCAGCTCTGCCTGGGTGTGCTGTGCTTTTTCAGCTCTGCTGGAGGTAGTGCTTTGCCTTTCAGCCATCTGCTGGGGTGTAGCTGTCTCTTCCGCCTCTGCTTGGGGGCTGTGCTCATTCAGCCTCGCCTGGTGTGCTCTGCTCTTTCAGCCTCTGCTTTGGTGTGCTGTGCTCATTCTATCTGGGTTGTGCGTGCTCTTTTCAGCCTCTGATTGGCTGTGCTGTGCTTATTCGCATCTGCTGGGGTGTGCTGGTCTTCAGCCTTGCTGGGTTGTCTGTTTCCTCTTTCACAGCACTCCTGCTGGGGTGTGCTTGTGCTCTTTATCTCTGCTGGGGTGTGCTGTGCTCATCAGCCTTCGCTGGGTGGCTGTGCTAATGCAAGCTCTGCAGCGTGGGCAGTGCTCCATCAGCCTATGCTTGGGTGGCTCTACTCATTAGCTCTCTGGGATGTGCTGTGCTCTTTCAGGCTTTGCTGGGTGTGCTGTGCTCATTACGCCTCTGCTGGTGTGTGCTGTCTCTTTAGCTCTACGGGGTGCTGTGCTATTTCAGCCTCTGCTGGGGTGTTGTGCTCTTTCGCCTCTTCTGAGGGTGTGCTGTGCTCATTCAGCCTCTTCTGGGGGTGTCTGTGCTCTTTCAGCCTCTACTGGTGATCTTGTGGCTCATTCAGCTTTGCTGGGTGTGCTGGCTCTTCAGCCTCTGCTTGCGGTGGCTTGTGCTCTTACCTCGTGGAGTGTGCTTGTCATTCGCCTCTGTGGGTGTGCTGCCTCTTACAGCCTCGCTGGGCTGTGCGTGCTCATTTTCAGCTTCTGTGGTGTGCTGTGCTCTTTCAGCCTCGTGTTGCGGCGAGCTGTGCTCTTTCCAGCCTCGTTGGCGTGTGCGTGGCTCATGCAGCCTCTGCTGGGGTTGTGCTGTGCTGTTTTACCCTCTGCTTGGGTGTGCTTCGTGCTCAGCTCTCTGGAGAGTGTGCTTTGCTTGTTCAGCCGCTGATATGGGTGTCTGTGCTTCATTCAGCCTCTGTGGCCGGGTCGGTGCTGTGCTCTTTCCAGTTCTGCTGGGGTATGCTGTGCTCATTCAGCCTCTGCGGGGTGCTGTGCTCATTCAGCCCTCCTTTGTGTGCTGTGCTCATTCAGGCTCTCTGCTGGATGTGCTGTGCTCTTTCAGCCTCGGCTTGGGTGGTGCTGTGCTCATTCAGCCCTTGGTGGTGTGCTGTGCTCTTACAGCTTCTGCTGGGGTATGCTGTGCTCATTCAGCCTCTGCTGGGGTTGTGCTGTGCTCATTCATCTGCTGTCGTGTTCTGTGCTCATTCAGCATCTGCGGTGTGTGCTGTGCTCTTTCAGGCCTATGTGAGTTGCTTTCTCTTTCAGCCTCTGCTCGGGTGTGCTGTGCTCTTTCAGCTTGTGCTGGCTAGCTCATTCAAGCTCTGCTGGGGTGTGCTGTGCTCATTCAGCTCTGCTGGGTGTGCGTGTCATTCAGCCTTGCTAGATTGCCTGTGCTCTTTCAGCCTTGCTGGGGTGTGCTGTGCTCATTCAGCCTCTCCTGGGGTGTGCTTCTCTGTTCGCCCTCTGCTGGGGTGTGCTTGCTCATTCAGCCTCTGCTGGGTGTGCTGTGCTCTAGCTCGGCTGGGGTGTGCTGTGCTCTTTCCTTTTACACAGTATGTGCCTTTCTCTTCAGCCTCTGCTGGGAATGTGCGCTCATTCAGCCTCTTCTGGGTGTTGCTGTGCTCTAGCTCTGCTGGGGTTCGCTGTCTCTTTCAGCTCTGCTGGGTGTCGCTGTGCTATTTCAGCCTCATGCTGGGGTGTGCTGTGCTTCTTTAGTGCTTGTGGTGTGCTGTGCTCTAGCTCTGTGGGGTGTGCTGTGGCTTCTTTCAGCCTCTAATGAGTTGATGCTATGCTCATTCAGATCTTGGGGGTGCGTGCTCTTACAGGCCTATGCTAGGGTGTGCTGGGCTCTTTTCAGCCTGCTGGGGTGTGCTGTGCTCCTTTAGCCTCTGCTGGGGTGTGCTGTGATTTTTCAGCCTCTGCTGGGGTGTGCTGTGCTCATTCAGCTCTGTGGGTGTGCTTGCCTTTCATCCTCTGCTAGGTGTCTCGCTCAATTCAGCCTCTGCATAGGGTGCTTTGCTACATTCAGCCTCTCGTTGGGTGTGCTTTGCTCATTAAGCCTCTGTGGGGATGTGCCCTGTGCTCATTCAGACTTGCTGGGTGTGCTTGCTCTTTTCAGCCTGCTGAAGTGTTGCTGTGCTCATTCAGCCTCTGTAGGGTGTGCTTTGCTCATTCAGCCATAGCTGGAGGTTGCTGTGCTCATTAAGCCTCTGCTGGGTGTGACAGATACTCTTCAGGCTCTGTGATTGTGCTACGTCATTCAGCTCTGCTGGGTGTAGCTGTTGCTTTTTCAGCCTCTGCTGGGTGTGCTGTTCTCATTCAGCCAATGCGGGGTTGCTGTGCTCTTCAGCCTCTAGCTGGGTGTGCTGTGCTTCATTCAGCCTCCTGGGCTGCGAGTGTGCTGTTGCTCTTCTCAGTCTCTGTGTGTGTGCTGTGCTCTTTCAGCCTTGTCTGGTGTGCTGTGCTCTTTAGCCTCTGCTATTGTGTGCTGTGCTTAATTCAGCCTCTGCTGGGTGCTGTGCTCTTTCAGCCTTTGCTGTGGTGTGCTGTGCTCATTCAGCCTCCTGGGTGTGCTGTGCTCTTCAGCCTCTGCTGGGGTGTGCTGTGCCTCTGCCTGGGTGTGCTGTGCTCTTCAGCCTCTGGAAGGGAGTATGCTGTGTCATTCAGGCTCTGCTTGGGTGTGCTGTGCCTTTCAGCCTTGCTGGGTTGTGACTGTTCTCTCCAGCCCTGCAGGGTGTTTATGCTCATTCGCCTCTGCTAGGTGTCGCTTTGCTCATTCAGCCTACTTCTAGGTGTGCTGTGCTCTTTCAGCTGCTGGGGGTGTGACTCTACCTTAACAGCCTCTGCTGCGGTGTGCCTGTGGCTTTTCAGGCTTCTGCTGAAGTGCTGCTTGTGCTTCATCAGCCTTGTGGTGTGTGCTGTGCTCTTTCAGCTCTGCTGGGGGTGAGCTGATGCCTCATTCAGCCTCTGTGGGGTATGCTGTGCTCTTTCAGCCTCTACTGGGGTGAGCTGTGGTTCTTCAGCCTCTGCCTGGGTGTGCTGTGCTCTTCAGCCTTGCTGAGGTGTGTGTTGCTTTTCAGCTCTCTGGGGTGTGCTGTGCTCATTTTCAGCCTCTGCTGGGTGGGCTGGGCTCTTTACAGGTCATTCTGCTGGGGTGTGACTGTGCTCAATGAGCCTCCTGCTGGGGTGCCTTGCTCTGTTCAGAATTGCTGGGGTGGTGCTGTGCTATCAGCCTCTGCTGGGGTTTGCTGGCTTCTTTAGCCTCTGCTGTGGAACGTGATGTGCTCATATACAGCCGCTGCCTAGTTGTGCTGTCCTCTTTCAGACTCTGCTTGGGTGTGCTGTGCTCTAGCTCTTCTGGGGTGTGCTGTGCTCTTTTCAGCCTCTGCTGGGTGGCTGTCGCTCATTTAGCCTCTGATGGGGTAGCTGTGCTCTTTCAGCCTCTGCCTGGGTTTGCTGTGCTCTCAGCCTTTGGTGGGTGTGCTGTGCTCTTTCAGGCTTTGCTGGGGTGTGCTGTTTCATTCAGTTCTGCTGGGTGCTGTGCTAATCAGCCTCTCTAGCTGTGCAGTGCTCATTCAGCTATGCTGGCGTGTGCTCTACTCACTTGAAGCCTCTGCTGGGGTGTGCTGTGCTCTTTCAGCTCTGCTGACGTGTGCTGTGCTCATTCAGCCCTGGTGTGTGCTGTGCTCTTTCAGGGCCTCTACTTGGGTGAGCTGTGCTCATTAACGACTCTGCATGGGGTGTGCTGCTCTTTCAGGCTCTGCTGGAGTGTGCTAGCTCATTCAGCCTCTGCTGTGGGTATGCTGTGCTCATTCCGCCTCTGCTGGGTGTGCTGTGCTCATTCAGCCTCTGACTGGGTGTGCTGTGCTTCATTCAGCCTCTGCTGGGATGTGCTGGGCTCTTAGCCTCTGCTTTGTGTGCTGTGCTCATTCAGCCTCTGCCTGGTGTGCTGTGCTCCTTTCAGCTTCTGCCTAGGTTTATGCTTTGCTTTCATTCAGCTCTCTGGTGGCTGTGCTCATTCAGCCTCGGCCTGGGGTGCTGCTCTCAGCATCTGCTGGATGGGCTGTCTCTTTCAGCCTTATTTGCTGAGGTGTGCTGGCTATCTTTCAGTACTCTGCTGGGGTTGCTTCGCTCTGATCAGGCTCGCTGGAGTGTGCTACGCTCATTCAGCCTCTGTGCGGGTGTGCTCGTGCTCAATTCAGCCTCTTGCTAGTATGTCTGTATCATTCAGCCATCTCTAGATTGTGCGTGCTCTTCAGCTCTGCTGGGTGTGCTGTGCTCATCAGCCTCTACTGGGTGTGCCTGTGCTTATTCAGCTTTGTGGGCGGGGCGGTGCGCTGTGCTCTAGCTACTGTGAGGGGCTGTGATCTTTCAGCCTCTGCTAGATTGTGCTGTGCTCTTTCAGCCTCTGCTGGGGATGTGCTGTGCTCTCCTTCAGCCTCTGCTGGGTGTGCTGTTCTCATATCGCCTCTGCTGGTTTGACTGTTGCTTCTAGCCTCTGCTGGGTTGTGCTGTTCTCTTCAAGCCTCTGCTGGGGTGTGCTGTGATCTTTCAGCCTCTGTGGGATGTGCTAGTGCTCATTCAGCCTCTTGTGGGTGTGCTGTGCTCATTCATACCTCTGCTGGAGGTGTGCGTGCTCTATCTCTGCTGAGGATGGCTGTGTCATTCACTCTGCTAGATGTTGCTGTAGCTCTTTCAGGCCTCTGCCATGGGGTGTGCTGTGATCTTTCAGCTCCTGCTGGGTGTGCTGTTCTCATTCACCTCTGCTGGGGTGTGCTGTGCTCAGCTTGCTGAGTGGCGTGCTCTTTCAGCTCTGCTGCGGGTTGTGTGCTCTTTCGCCTCTGCTGGGCTGTAGCTGTGACATCAGCCTCTTCTGGGTGGCTGTGCTCTAGCTCTGCAGGGGGTGCTGTGCTCTTTCAGCTCTGCTGGATGTTGCTGTGCTACTTTCAGCTTTGCTGGGGTGTCGCGTGCTCTATTCAACTCGCTGTGTGTGTGCTGTCTCAGCTCTGCCTGGTGTGGGCTGTGCTCTTTCAGCCTCATCTGGGGTGTGCTATGATCATTCAGCATCTGTTGGGTGTGCTTGGTGCTCTTACGCCTAGTGCGAGGGTGTTGCTTGGCTCTTTCAGCTCTGCTGGGTGTGCTGTGCTCTCTCAGTTCAGCCTCTGATTGGCTGTGCTTGTTCATTCAGCTCTGCATGGCGTGAGCTGTGCTCATATCAGCATCTGCTGGGGTGTTGCTGGTGCTCTTTCATTCTCTGCTAGGGAGTTCTGTGCTCATTCAGCCCTCTGATTGGCTGTGCTTTGCTCATTCAGCCTATTCTGGAGTGTGCTGTGCTTATAAGCCCTGCTAGGGTGCTGCTGCTCATTCAGCCTACTGCTGGGGTGTGCTGTGCTCTCTCAGCCTCTGCTGGGTGTCTGTTGGCTCAATTCAGCCTCTGCAGGGTGTGCTGTGCTGGGGATGTTGCTGTGCTCTTTCAGCTCTGCTGGGTTGTGCTGTTCTCTATTAGCCTCTGCTGGGGTGTGCTGTGCTCTAGCTCTGCTAAGGTGTGCTGTGGCTTTCAGCCTCTGTGGGGTGTGCTGTGCGCCTTTCAGCCTCTGCCTGGGATTTGCTGTTGCTCATCAGCCTCTGCTGGTGTGCTGTGCTCATTCAGCCTCTGCGGGGTTTGCTGTGCTCTTTCTGGGGTGTGCTGTCTCATTCAGCCTCTGGCTAGATTGTGTGTGTCTGCAGCCTCTGCTGGGGTGTGCTTGGCTCTTTCAGCCTCTGCTGGGTGTGGCCTTTGCTCATTCAGCCTCTGCTGGGTGTGCTGTCTTAAGCTCTGCTGAAGGATGTGCTTTTGCTCTTTTCAGCCCTGCTGGGTGGCTGTGCTCTTTCAGCCGCTGCGGATGGCTGGGGCGCATTCAGACCTCTATTGGCGGTGATTGCTGTGCTCTAGCTCTGCAGGGGTGTGCTGTGTTCAGCCTCTGCTGGGTGTGCTGTGCTATTTCAGCCTCTGCGGGTGTGCTGTGCTCTTTCAACCTCTGCTTGTGGTGTGCTGTGCTCTTAGCCTCTGCTGGGGTGGCTGTGCTCATTCAGCCTCTATGAGGTGTGCTATGATCATTCAGCATCTGTTGGGGTTGCTGTGCTCTTACAGCCTAATGCTAGGGGTGCTGTGCTCTTTACAGCCTCTGCTGGTTGCTCGTGCCTGTTCAGCCTCTATTTCTTGTGCTTTGCTATTCAAGCCTCTGCTGGGGTGTGGCTGTGCTCATTCAGCCTCTGCTGGGTGTGTGTGCTCTTTCATTCTCTGCTAGGGAGTTCTGTGCTCATCTAGCCTCTGCTAGGGCGTGCTTGCATCATCAGCCTATTCTGGGGTGCTGTAGCTTATAAGCCTTGCTGAGTAGTGCTTGCTCATTCAGCCTCTGCGGGGTTGTCTGTGCTCTTTCAGCCTCTGCTGAAGTGTGCTGTGCTCATCGCTCTGCCTAGGGGTGCTCTGCTCATTCAGCGGGCTATGCTGAGTGTGCTTGCTTCATAAGCCTTGCTGGGGTTGCAGTGCTCTTCAGTTGCGGAGAGTTGCTACGCTCATTTCAAGCCTCTGGTTGGGGGTGTGCTGTGCTCTAGATCTGCTGGGGTGTGCTGTGTGGCACTCTTCCACTGCTAAGGTGTGCTGTGCTCTTTAGCTATGCTGGGGTGTGCTGTGCCATTTCAGCCTCTGCTGGGGTGCTGTGCATCTTTCAGCCTTTGCTGTTGTGTGCTGTGCTCTTTACAGCCTCTGCTAAGGTTGTGCTTGATCTCTTAAGCCATCTCTGTTGTGTGCATGCTAATTCAGCTCTGCTGGGGTTGCTTGCTTTCGCCTCTTGACTTGGGTGTGTGGCTCATTTCAGCCTCTGCCTGGGTGTGCTCTGCTCTTTCAGCCTCTGCGTTGGGGTGTGCTGTGCTCTAAGGCTCTGCTGGAGGGTATGTGCTGTGCTATTTCAGCCTCTGAAGGGGTGTGCTGTGCTCTTCGCATCTGCTGGGTGTGGCTGTCTCTTTCAGGCTCTGCTGGTGTTGTTGCTATCTCTTCCAGCTCTCTAGGTGTATCTATGCTCATTCAGCCTCTATAGGGTGTAGCTTTTGGCTCATTCAGCCTATCTAGGGTTGCTGCTGCTCTTTCGAGCCTATGCTGGGTGCTGCTTTACTCATTAAGCCATCTGCTGGGGTGGCGGTTCGCTTTCGGCTTGCTTGAAGTGTGCTGTGCTCATTCAGCCTCTTGTGGGGTGTGCTGTGCTGTGCTCATTCAGCCTCTACTGGGTGAGCTGTGCTTTCATGTCAGCTCGCTTGGGGGTGCTGTGGCTCGTCAGCTCTAACTGGATGAGCTGTGGTCCATTCAGCCTCTGCCTTGGGTGGCTGTGCTCTTTCGAGCTCTGCGGGGGTGGCTGTGCATCTTTCGCCTCTGCTGGGTGTGCATGTGCTCATTTCAGCCTTCTGGGGTTGCGTGCTCTACGTCTTGCTGGGGGGTGCTGTGCCAATTCGGCCTCTGCTGGGGTGTGACTTTGTGCTCTTCAGGCATCTGCTGGTGTGCTGTGCTATCAGCCTTGCTGGGTGAGCTGCGCTCTTCAGCTCTGCTGTGGTTGCTGTGCTCATTCAGCTCTGCCTGGGTGTGCTGTGCTCTTTCAGCTCTGCTGGGGTGTTGCTGGCTCTAGCTCTCTGGCGTGTGCTGTGCTCTGTTCAGCTCTGATGGGGTGTGGCTGTGCTCATTCAGCATCTGCTGGGTTCTGTGCTCTTTCAGCCTCTGCGGTGTGTTATGCTGTTCTCTTCCAGCCTCTGCTGTTGTGTGCTGTGTCTTTCAGCCTTTGCTGGCGTGTGCTGTGCTCATTCAGTCTGCTGGGGTGTGCTGTGCTAAGCAGCTCTGCTAGGTGCTGCAGTGCTATTCAGCTATGCTGGGTTGCTCTCTACGCATTAAGCTCTGTGGGGTGTGGCGAGTCTCTTCAGGCTATGCTGCAAGTTGCCTGTGCTCATTGAGCTCTCTGGTGTGTGCTGTGCTCGTCAGCCTTACTGGGTGAGCTGTGCCATTCAGCCTCTCTGGGGTGTTGCTGAGCTCTTTTTAGCTCTGCTGGTGTCTTGTGCTCATTCAGCCTCTGCTGGGTGGCTGTGCTCCGTTCAGCCATCTTACTGGGGTGAGCTGTGGCATTCAGCTCTGCTTGGGTGTGACTGTGCTTACTTCAATGCCTCGCTGGGGTGTCGTTGCTTCTTATCGCCTCTGTGGAGTGGCTGTGCTCATATCACGGCCTCTGCTGGGGGTGTGCTTTGCTCTTAACCCTTGCTGGGGTGTGCTGTGCTCATTCCACCTTCTGCTGGGTGTGCTGTGCTCTTTCAGGATTTCCTGGGGTGAGCTGTGCTCTTTTAGCCTCGGCTGGGGTGTGCTGTGCTTTTCAGGCCTCTGCTGGGGTGTGCTGTGCTGTTTTACCCTCTGCTTGGGGTGTGCTCTGCTCTAGCTCTGCTGGTGTGTTGCTCTTAGAGCCTCTGATGGGGTGTGCTGTGCTCATTCAGCCTCATCCTGGGTGAGCTGTGTAGCTTCTCTGGGTAGGGCTGTGCTCTTCAGCCTCTGCTGGGGTTGCTGTGCTCTCCGCCTCTGCCTGGGTGTGCTGTGTCATTCAGCCACTCTGCTGGGATGTGCTGTGCTCTTTCAGCCTCTTTGTGTGCTGTCTCATTCAGCCTCTGACTGGGTGCTGTGCTCTTTCAGCTCTGCTGGGGTGATCTGTGCTCATTCAGCCTCTGCTCGGTGTGCTGTGCTCATTAGCCTCTGCTGGGGGTGCTGTGCTCATTCAGCATCTGCTGGGGTGTGCTGTGCTTTTCAGCCTCTGCTGCAGGTGTGCGTTCTCTTACAGTCTCTGACGGGCTGTGCTGTTGCTCTTTCAGGCTTGCTGGAGTGGCTACGCTATTACAGCCTCTCTGGCGTGTGCTGGCTCTTTACAGCGCCTCTGCTAGGGTGTCGTGTGCTCATTCAGCCTCTGCTTAGATGTGGGCTATGCTCTTTCAGCCTCTGCTGGGTGATGCTGTGCTCATTCAGCCTTGGCTGGGTGTGCGTGCTCTTTCAGCCTCTGCTGCGGTGTGCTGTGTCACTTCAGCTTCTGGGGTGTGCTGCTCTTTCAGCCTCTGCTGGAGGTGTGCTGTGCTCTAGCTCTGCTGAGGTGTGCTGTGTTCTCTTTCAGCCTCTGCTAGGGGTGACTGATGCGTCTTTCGCCTTGCTGGGATTGTGCTCTGCTCATTTCAGCCTCTTCTGGGTGTGTTGTGCTCTAGCTCTGCTGCAGGGGTGTGCTGTGCTCTTCAGCTCTGCTGGGTGTGCTGTGCTCATTTCAAGCCTCTGCTGGGGTGTTCTGTCTCTTTCACCTTGCTTGTGTGTGCTTACTCTAGCTTGCTGGGTGTGCTTGCTCTTTCAGCCTCTAATGAGGTGTGCTATCGCATTCAGCATCTGTTGGTTGCTGTGCTCTTACAGCTATCTAGGTGTGCTGTGCTCTTCGCCTCTCTGGGTGTGCTGTGCTCTTTCAGCCGTTGGATTGGGTGGCTGTGCTCATTCAGCCTCTGTGGGGTGTTGCTGTGCTCTTCAAGCCTCTGCTGGGGTGTGCGTTGCTCTTTCATCCTCTGCTAGGGTGTTCTGTGCTCATTCAGGCCTCTGCATAGGTGTGCTTGCTCATCTGCCCTGGATGCTTGAAAGGGTTAAGCTCTGCTGGGGTGTGCTGTGCCTTTCAGCTATTGCTGGGGTGTGCTGTGCTCTTTCAGCTCTGCTGTGGTGTGCTGTGCTCATTCAGCCTCTGCTGTGTTGCTCTGCTCTTTCACCTTGCGGGGTGTGCTGTGCTCTAGCTCGGCTGGGGTGCTGTGCTATTTCAGCCTCTGAAGGTATTGACTGTGCCTTCATTCAGCATCGCTGGGGTAGTTGTGTGGCTCTATTCAGCTCTGCTGGGTTGTGCTGTTCTCTTCAAGCCTCTTTGTTTTTCCTCGTTTTTTTTTTTTTTTTTATTATTTTTTTTTTTTTTTTTTTTTTTTGCTCATTCAGCCTCTGCTAGGTGTGCTGTGCTCATTCAGCCTATTCTAGGGTGTGCTGTGCTCTTTCACCTATGCTGGGTGTGCTGTGCCTAGCTCTTCTGAGGGTTGTGTGTGCCTTTCAGCCTCTGATGGCGACTGTGCTGTGTCCATCAGCATCTGCTGTTGTTCTGATGGCTCTGTTCAGCTCTGTGGTTGTGCTGTTTCTCCAGCCTTGCTGTGTTGCGTGCCTTTCAGCTTCTGCTGGGGTGTGCTGTGTCATTCCGGCCTCTGCTGGCGTGTGCTGGCTCAATGCAGCCTCTGCTAGCGGTTTCGTGTATCAGCTATGCTGGGGTGCTACTACTCATTAAGCCTCCGCGGGTGTGCTTGGGCTCCTGCAGGCTGCTGAAGTTGATGGATCGTATGAGCCCTGCTGGTTGTTGCTGGGCACGTCAGCGGCTGCTGGGGACGCGCTGTTCTTATTCAAGCCTCTGCTGGGTGTGCTGAGCTCTTTCAGCCTCTGCTGGGATGTGCTGTGCTCATTCAGCCTATGCTGGGTGTGCTGTGCTCTCAGCATCTGCTGGGGTGTGCTGTGGTCATTCAGGCTTCGCCTGGGTTGCTGTGCTCTTCAGCCTCTGCTGGGGTGTGCGTTGCTCTTTTAGCCTCTTCTGATGCTGTGCTCTTTCAGCCTCTGTGGGGTGTGCTGTGCTTATTCAGCCTCTGCTGGGGTTGTGCTGTGCTTTCTAGCTCTGCTGGGCTGTGCTGTGTCTTTCAGCTCTGAGGCGAGCTGTGCTCTTCAGCCTCGGCTGGGTGTGCTTGCTCATGCAGGCTCTGCTGGGGTGTGCTGTGCTCTTCAGCCTCTGCTGGGTGTGCTGTGGTCATCAACTCTGCTGGGGTGCCTGGCTCTTTCAGCCATCTGTGGGGGTCGTGTGCTCTTTCAAGCTCTATGGGTGTGCCTGCTGTCATTCAGCCTCGCCTGGGTGTGCTGTTGCTCTTTGCTTCTGCTGGGGTATCGCTGTGCTCATTCAGCTGCGCTGGGGTGTGCTGTGCTCATTCAGCCTCTGCCTGGCTGTGCTGTGCTCATTCAGCCTCTTGGGGTGTGCTGTGCTCTTCAGCCTCTGCTTTGGTGGTGCTGTGCTGTCATTCAGCTCTGCCTGGTGATGCCTGTGCTCTTTCGCTTTCTGTTGAGTTCTGCTGTGCTCATTCGCTCTGCTTGGGGTGCTGTGCTCATATGCAGCCTCTGCCCGGTGTGCGGCTCATTCAGCACTCTTGCTGGGTGTGCTGTGCTCTTCAGCCTCTGCTTGATGTGCTGTTCTCCTTCAGTCTCTGCTGGGGTGTGCTGTTGCTCTTCAGCTCTCGTGGGGGAGTGTGCTACGCTCATTCGCCTCTGCTGGGTGTGTGTGCGCATTCAGCCTCTGCTAGGTGTGCTGTGCTCATTCCCTCTGTAGTTGTGCTGTGCTCTTCAGCCTCTGCTGGGTGTGCTTGTGGCTCATTCAGCCTCTGCTGGGGTTGCTGTGCTCTTTCAGCCTTGCTGTGTTGCCTGTGCTCATTAGCCTCTCTGGGGGGGTTTCGTTTTAATCTGTGTCATTCAGCTTGCTGGGTTGCTGGCTCTAGCTTTGACTGAGGTGTGCTGTGCTCTTTCAGCCTCT
>JABUQX010110087.1:0-40909 GCA_015478945.1 Trachelipus rathkii | reverse complement strand
AGAGAGCACAACCTCACATATATTAACCTAAGGCCCTGGAATTTAACTGGATCTAATAAGAATAGATAAAAATCGCTTAATACCTAGTGATTTTTTCCAACCTATAAATATATGAATTTTTTTATTTTCCGTCATTATGTTTTTCAATGTATTGAGCAAAGCAACCAAAGCCAGTTACGAAGAACACATAAGGTAAGATCTGTATCAAATCATACATAAGAACCTAAAAAATAATATCAACCTCATTCAAAATAGTACCTATAACTACCAAGTATATTAAACGATTCATTTCTACTCTAACCTATAGTATATACCCTTATAATAGGCCCAATAACAACCACAACTGGCCTTTCAAAATTTATGTTTACTATTATATAATATATAAAAAATGGGTATTGGAACATCAAAACTAAGGGTAGGGCATTTGACTCAAGACAGTTCATTATGGGCAATTTAAAAAAACATCTCTGGGTCAAGATGGGGAGGAGAGGATTGCACACTCAGAGACGGGTAATTTTTTTTATGTTCCCTGCACGACTCCGGCTTAGCTTTCATTTTAAATAAATTATATATACTTAAAAAATCTTTTATTTTATTTTATCATTCAATTTATAAATATATAAATTTAGGCAATTTGACTATATATATATACTATATATATACCCCTTATATATATATTCATATTAATATGTATTAATTCTTCCGAAATATAAATTGTTCCCTAGGGCCTACGTACTTTATTATAAATCCCTACTTATGTGAGTAAAATAAAATTTATGTAAATTTATTTTATTATTTCACTTTAGCGGGACCCACACACTACAAAAAAAGAAAAAAAATAGTTTCTTTTTCTATTATATATATTATTACCGGTTCAAAACCTATTGGCTTTACCTCAAACCACTCAATCATACATTATACATCTAACCTGTCCACCTATTCCATAATTATACTATAGTTTAACTATGTGAGGTAAATAACTCTGTATTGGGTATTATTATATGAGGTATAGTAAAAAAAAGAAAATAAATTATATATATAAACGTATTCAATTTGGACATTAGTTTTACACTTAAATAAATTACTACTGTAATAAGCATTATTATTATCTCAAAAAATATAATAATTAATATTTCTTAAATTACTAGAGGTGACCTCATTACGAGAGAAGTATTAATCATTTTCACTATTCCTAAATAAAAGAAAAATAAAAAAATTGGATTCAATATGAGGAGTTCCAATATGTGGTCTATCTGTGGGAGTTCGCTATTTTTTAAAATAAAATTTATCTTTCTAAAACTATTTTTAAATTTTACAATATTATATTTTGTGATTATTATTCATTTATTATTATTATTATTAATTATTATTATTATTATTATTATTATTAATTATTATTAATACTATTATTTATTATTATTATTAATTATTATCGAACTTAATTATTAATTAATTATTTACTCATTCATTTATTTATTATTTCCTGTTAATTAGCGATTTATTATTATTTTATTCAGTATATTTTTTATTATTATCTCACTATTATTAATATCTATTATTAATTATTCTTATTATTAATTATTATTATAATAAGTAATGATATTTTTATATTGAATATCAGTGTCATTATTGCTACTATAATAATTCACTATTATATTCATTCACTTTCAGTTATAACTATTATTATTATTTATTATTATTTCTCATAAATTATTATTCTAATTGTATATATAATTATTATTCTTATTATATAAAATTTCTTATTTTTTCAGGATCTTGATTTATTCACTTATTAAATTATTATTTGAATTATTATTATTATGTATTATTATTATTATTGATTATTATTTCATTATTATTATTAATTTTAATTGTTATTATTATTATTATATTATTACTTACGAAAATTTAAATTTCTTCTTAAATTTTTAACTTAAATATTTTAAATTTCAAAGGCTTTTTATCTCATTCTACTCTCAATATGAATATTTACTTTATTTCTAAAATAACAATGTGGATCATTTCACGGACTAGGGTCGTGACTGAATTAAAACAATTAACACCTTATACAGCGGCTTCCTGGCACCTCACGCTAGAGGACATGTGCCACACTTTATTATTCTATATAAAAATTTGTTGTCATCATGGAGTGATCTCCTTGCTGGTAACTAACTATATTACACGCAGCTTTGTTGAAATACAGTTATGCACTACAAGTATTCAAAAGGGTATACTTTTGAAATACAATAGCTGAACTGACTACACTACACTACACTATTCTGAGAACTGTGAATCATTTTTTTTGTTTAATTCTTAAATTTTATTTTACTTGATTTATTAATTAATTGATATTTGTACTAAATATAAAAAAATATCAGGTAAACAAAAGAGAAACCAAATAAAAGACTTAATTCAAAAACATCTGAAAAAGAACCCCTTTTATCTATTAATAAGATGATTTACTCTATTATATCTATTTATAATTTATATGCTTATGTTCTGTTAAAATAACCATTGTAGGACTAGAATGGTTGTAGCAGGTTATCTGATATTAATTCGCAAATTTATATTATTTATCTTATTTATTATCTTTTAATTATTTTAATTAAAACACTCTCAATTATCGGGGCTATTAATTATTTACTCTCTCTGTCAATATATTTAATTATTAATTGAATAATTATTATTATTTATTATTTATTATTTATTTTATGTGGCGAGGTATTATTATTAGAGGTGGTGAGTGTGATATATTGATCTAGTAGGGTTATTTATTAGTTATTATTCATCTTATTTAATTATTTATTATTATGTTATTTTATAATTGTAGTATGTACTTTATATAAATTGATAGAAAATAGTTTAAGGATATTTGTATGATTCATTAATTATTTTTAAATCAAGCAATACTACTTGAATGAAACGATTACTTTTTTGAGAATTCTTATTATTGATATTATTATTGATTATTATTAATAATATGAATTATTAAACTCTAAGGAGTGATATTATATGAGAAAGAATATTTAAATGATGGATTTTTAGGTTATATTTTGGAATTGGATATCAGATATTCGATTTTTAGGTGTAGAGACTGACAATATGGGAAAATAAATATTCAACACAATTATAACGTGATGATCATCCAACCAGTCAGCAGGTAATTTTTTATTCATTCATTTCTTTCATTTATTTTTTAGTTATTCATTATTTACTAGAATAAATGTGAGGTTTGAAATAGGTACTCTCACTTATCACTTTAGAGTGGGTGGATGTTGATCATGCAAACTATCTATAATTATTCATTAGACTACCAATTTATTGAATACGTTCCTTTTCAGTTATATATTTTATTAATCTATTATTTTGAGGAAATGATATATTTTACATAATATCAATAATCAATTAAAGAGTATGAATGAATGTAGCAAAATATTAAAATTGACTAATATTATTCTTCAAAAAAGAAAGACATATTAATTTATTCCAATTTGTCACAAGGTAATAAGTTAATCCTATTATTATTATTATTATTGATTTAATAATTTATTTTCATATGATTATTATATGATGTTCATATAACGGATTATTAAAAATATTTTAGTACTAACAAGAGTGGGAAATTTTGCTAATTGTCTGCTATTATTATTATTATTATTAATCTTTTATTATTGTTTAATACTTATTATTTCATTAATATTATTATTATTATTATTAATTTATAATAGTTATATAGGTTATTAGTTAACTTTATATTTTATCTATAAATATTATTATTATAATAAGATTATTAAATATATGGCTGTGTGTAAATTTAATTACCACCTAATTATTCTTAATTCTTAAGTTTTAATATATATAGATATTTTGATTAAATTTATAAGTGAGAACATAAAAATTCTATAAATAAACTTACGTGGATATATATTTAACTAGTTTCAATATAAATAATGAATCACTTGGACTAATAATAAATCATTATTTACTATGGAGGAGATCCTTAAATAATGAAACTAAATAAAAAATAAAATTTCACTTGTGTTTAACAAATACATGAATAATAATAATAATATAATATGTGATGAATAATTCAATCACAAAAAACTTTCATTCTAATTTGAATACTTTTAAATAATAATAAATAGGATACAAATAAAATGATGAAAATAAGAATAAAAATAAATAACTTATAATACTTTTAATAAATAATAATAAAAAAAAGAATCACAAAGGAAAAAAACTTTTGCAACTTGGTATGTAATGCAATCCATAAAGCCTAATACAAATAATAATAATAAAATAATAATGGAAAATAAAGATTAATATGTCACAAAGTAAAATCATAGAAACTAACTATAATCAATTATAAATAATTATTAATATCAATGTTATAATCACATAATACTAATGAGAGGTAAATTCATAATTTGAGAAGTGCACTCAATGACTGTTAAGAAGTAATTATATAGAACTAACTACGGATTTATCTTGATTAATATCGGTTATTTATCATTTTTTTTATTGGGCTCTCTGTTTATTGCAGACTATTTTTTAAAGTACCATGGTGTATGATATAGAAGGTTCTGAGCGGCAATTTTACAGTGAAATTTAAAATTAATAAGCTGTCTAAATAAGGGAAAAAGTCCTCGCGCGTTCTCGATGAAAGACAATTTCATACAGTGGGTGAGGGCAATTAAGGGATCCCTTTTGAGACTTAAGCATTCAGTGGAGAGGTGGTATTTTAAATGGTAAATTTTTAATCTATTATTTTACTATGTACATTTCAGGCTGTGTATACAATTTTAATAATAATTCATACTCTTTTTACTATGCTACATTTCGCTTGAGGTACAATTATTATTATAGTATTCATGAGACACATTACTGTTTAAATTCTACGCAGTAATGTATTTGTTATTAGGAATGTCTTATTATTATTTTCAAATAATTTATTGTTGCAAAATAAAATGTATTTTTTATTTAATTCATTCTATATATTCACTTATTATTATTATTAATTACTTTATTAATTAGTTATATTTGGTTGGGACTTGGATTCATGTATTAAACAATTGGACATTATTGATTGGGGAATACTTATTGCTCTGGTGAAGATTATATATTATAAAGTGGTTGGGGATAGTTCAGTTTTTTGAATATTAACATACTTATTAGTGTTAATTGATTCAAAATTATTTATTAGTATATAGTGTATTAGCTTGCCGAGCATTATACTATTTCTATATGGAGCTTGATTATAGTCATAAAGTGATTTACTTCTCTCAATTATCAGTTATTATTATTATTTTATATGTTTTTATTATTGAACGATTATTAAAATGAGGAAAAAGTATCATTAACTTCAATTCTCACGCTTCTTATAATATATAGTGTATTCATTATTTAATATTATATTATATATATAATATGCGAGTATATATAATAGGAAATTGTATATTATTAAATATTTATAATTCTAATTTAATTATAGTATATATAATTTAAATATTATTATCTATAAAATTTTGATTAATTTATTACTATATATTATAATTATTTATTTTCATATAATTATAATATGCTTCTTGTTATTGTTATTATTTTATTATTTATTTATTTTTCTATATATAATAATTTGGGTTATGTAGGTCTATTATATATGATGATTACTTTGAGTTTACTGTAATATTCATGTATTGTGGTGATTTTATTTCGAGGTTAGCTAGTGAGTTTGCAAGTAGGTAACGTTTGTTTCATCTATTTCTTTCGGGCGAATCTGGTCAAATTACAGGTGTAATAATTATAATGATAATAGTGATATTGATAGGAGGTATCATTTCCTCAGATTATTATTGTTATTTATAGATTTATATTTAATTTATATATTTAATTATTTATAATTTATATTATTATTATTATTTATTTATATTATTATTATATATTGAATTATTATGTATTATTATTATATTTATTATTTATTATTATATATATGTTTAAACATCAATAAAATTATTGCTATCATTATTAGAATTCTGACTTTTAAGTAATTATATTAGTAGTGATAATTCATTAAAGTAATTACTTTATCCATAATTATTTATTATAATAATTTATTATAATGATTTTATTGTTTGCTAATTTATAATTATTAATATTAATCAAATTTTTATACAATTATTAATATGGTCTTGTGCGGTACGAAATCCCTTGAATGTTTCACTTTGAGTTATGGATTAAACATATTGTGTTTCCTCCAGAAGCCTCTCTTTCAGGAGCTTATTGTGGACCACTTATTTATTTAATTGGGATGTATTAATTAGTTGTGAAAGACTTTTACTGTTTAACTTTAATGTATAATTTGATAAATTGCATTATAAATGTATGTTAATGTTGAATTGCTAAATATAATTTAGTACTTATTTGAGAACTATTATTTATTTATTATTTATATATTATTATTATTAACCTATTAAATTAACTTATTTTATTATTATTATTTATCTCCAGATTAATTATTTATCAAAATCATTCTCTTTCATTTCTTGTATGAATTATTATTAAATTATTATTATATTATTATTTAATTTATTTTTTATTATTATTACATTCATTAATATTTAATATTTAATGAGAATATTCCACCTTGAAAGTTGGTCTCTGTTAACTCTATCAAGTATAAGCTTATATTAATTTATATATTAATAATATACCATTATATTTAATTAAATCTATTATTATTAAAGTGTTAGTATTTATTAATAATTAATTAAGTCATGTTATCAAAATTATTTATGCCTTATTATAATATAATCTGATTAATATATATTATTATACATTACTAGTCATAATATGTTATTCATACATTAATAAATAGCAATTTTTAATAGTTAATATCCATATTCTTTATCTCTATTATTTACTTATTATTATTATTAGGTCTGTTAGCGAGTACCATAATAATAATCTACTGTTATTATTATTGTTATTGGTATATGCCAGGATCTCCCAAAATTCGTGCTTCTTAGGCGCATAAGATTCTTAACACTGGGTCCAAAAGGAATATATAGGTTAACTAATTATTAATATAAAATTAGCAAAAAATGGAAAGGATAATATAGGATGTACACAAGGTTTGCTTAGCTCTGTCTTCCCATCACGTATTATTAACCTAATTATAATTATAATTATAATTATAATGTATTATAATATTTTTGTATTGATATTATAATAAATAAAAAATTTCTAATTTTACTCATTATATTATGGTTCCTTAATCTAGAACTTTATACTAATAATTACTCATCATAACATTATAATTATTATTCATTATTATTAATATTATATTATTATTAGCTTTATTTTCTTGCAGCATTAATATTTATGATTTTCATTCAATTGAAATAAAACAAAATAAAAGTACACTTAAATGAACTATAAATAAAATATAATTATTTATAATAGAATTATTATTATTATATTATAATTATTCATTATATTATTATATTTAATTTAATTATTATATATTTTATTATTAATTATTATATATATTGCATTAAATTATGAAAAAATATCTCAATTTACAATTATAATTTCACTAATTTTAATTTTTTATTATAATTTAATTTAGAAAAAATATTATTTTTTATCAGAAATATGAAAAAAATTATTTTTCCTTTAATTAAAAGTCAGATATATTTTATGTTTATCACATAAGTTTTACTGAACTATTTTACATTATTTAAAGATAAAACTTTTTTATCCATTAGTGTAGAAATATTTCCATTTAATTACACTTAAATAGATTGAAATTACGTTATGGAGTTGTTCCAATACTAGGAGTTGTGCCATTACTACCATATTTTTACTACAATCTCTTCAGGATTTGATATTTTTATACACCTATAAAATATCACGCTATCACTAATAGATGAACAATGTTTCATATCGCATACTCTCAATGTTAACGGTGTGAAATTACATGCCACGATAAAACAACAACAGTTCCCTTCTTCAAATGTCAATTTTCCTGACTGTTAATAAATGCACAAATTTCATTAAATCTCATATTTAGGGAGCCAACATTGAGCAGAAGACTAAGTGAAGCAATAAATAGTTAGTTAAAAACTAACTCTTTTATCTTCTCAAACAGAGGGATTTATTAAAAGATATAAGGAGTTTTTATATTCGGAGGTTCCAGGAGAGAAAAGAAGATGCTAGTGAAACTCAGAATAAGGATTGGTGATAAAAACCCTTACAATTATTAGAGGGAGGGTCCATAGTTGAATTAACTCATATTGAATTTCTTAAAGTCTTTAGATAATGAGAAAACACAGTGCACTATATGTTATTAGAGAACCCATACCCAGGTTTATTCTTTCAGTTTTTTCAAAATACATACCTTATTAATATATAAATTATTCTCAAAAAAGTGTTTACAATGTACACAGACAAGGAAAAAAGGAGTATACTTAAAATAGGACCCGACTGACAATCTGAAGCACTTTCCTGTGAGAGGATGAAAGTTATGAAAAAGAGATATAGCATTAAATTGTTTTTTTAAATTTTAATATCGTTTTTAAAGTTTTTAATCAAAAAAAAAAATCCTTATACGTCAGATATTATTCACAAACTATTCAACGGTAATACCTACCACAGATCTTCCCTGTTAAAGTCCATAGAAAATAAATGTAATTTATCTGATTTCAGATAGGTTGCGCTCGTACTCTTGTTCTGCATGAAGTCGTCTCTCAGTACTTGTAAGCTTGCCCTTGGCCCTGAATCACTATTTTATTAAAATGTTTCTCGCTCTGCGCATTACTACCCTATTAACCCATGATTTCCATTAATCCCTACACCTTTGAAGCTCTAAGTATAGTCAAACTCTAGGTAGTAATTTAAATATTATTTTATTTTTAAAAAATTATTTATTAATTTTAAAGATCTTTTTCTTTTGCATGTATTTTGAAATTAATGTATTTACGCATATTTTAATTTCTCACATTGTACTTAATACCTCTTATCTCACGATTTTTCTCCTGAATGCCATTCCTAAACTTCCTTTTTTTTATACCAACATCTCTTTAATAAATTATATTTAGGTTTATCCAAGTTAGAACTGTGAATTAGTTGATTTTATTATAATTGTAAATTATTATATTTATTATCTCACTCAATAACTAATTTAAGTACCACTCGCACTCGACTTATCATTAAATTATTATTATTATTATTATTATTAATTATTTTATCACCTCCATGTTACGCAAATATCGATCCATTGATTTATATTGATTTGATTCAGATTTATTTATTATTGACCTTCATTATGTTATTATTATTATTATTATTATTAAATATTATTATTATTATTATTATTATTTATTAATTATTATATATCTATTAATATTATTACTTAAATTATTGATTATTATTATTATTATTATTATTATTATTATTATTATTATTATTATTATTATTATTATTCGGTAGAGAAGATTTTTGTTGAAAATATTTTATTGAAAGTTTAAATTAAAAATAATATTAAAAAAAGTTATTTAACAAAAAAGTTTATTTTTAATCAAATATTACATTTATAATTTAAATAGTAAACATATAACACAGAATATTAATTTACATAATGACAAATTTTGGATATATTTCTAGTATTATTTATAATTTGTTTTTAATTTTATTTTTTTTATATATATATTTATTTGCTTTTTATTAAAAATTTGAAATATATTTTTTCATTTTCATTTACGTTATATATCTAATCGTTCCTTCTTTCTTACGTTCTTTCACATACAAACCCAGACAAACACACCACACACACCCCACACACACACATATATATATATATAATATATATATTAGTATATATATATATATTAATATTATATAGTATATATTTACAAATATTGATATACAAAACAGATATAATATATATATATATATATATATAAAATATATGAAGTGAATCAATGACACAATCCGATGTTTTCAACGTATATTGTTTACACGACTAATAGATTTTTTTTTTTTCAAATTTATGAGGATACAAAAAAAAAAAAAAAAAACAAAAGCTAAAAAGAGAAACAATTATTCTTAATATTATTTTGTAACCTATTTTATTCTTACCTTCAACATTCATTTTGTCACTTAAGAGCATTTTGTATAAAACCGGTTTTTCGAAAATTTTCTAAAAGAATTTTCCAAATATAGATTTAGTACGGTCTGCTCAAATGGATAATCTCTCTCTCTCTCTCTCTCTCTCTCCTCTCCTCTCTCTCCTCTCTCTCTCTCTCTCTCTCTCTCTCTCTCTCCTTCTCTCCTCTCCTCTCTCTCTCTCTCTTCCTGTTTTCATGCCGTAAATCGTGGAAAATAAGGTAGCTATTGATATTGTAGACATATTTTAGTCTTATTATAAGAGTGATTTCCATGATTATAATTAAACAAGAATGCTGCAAGTATAACTACACATATCGATAGCAGATTATCGCTAATAGAGGCAAAACATATGCTCTTGTAATTGGAAACCATATCTAAGGCTATCAAATCTTTTCAAATAAGAATACAAATTAAATGTCTATTTTATGCAGCTTTAAATGTTTAAAAAAGATATTTTAAAAATATATCTAATTGTAAATTTGGAATACATTCTTACAAAAGCACAATTTTTAAAAACACTGGTGTTTACTGTTTACAATTTTCCCTGACCATATGGTATGTTGCTTTTATATGTATTTGAATTCCTTGATAGGATGAACAACATTTCATCAGACTGCACTGGCATTTGGTTGAATCTGATAGCAACAAAAATATCAAAGATATCAGAACAGAAATTGAGAAAAGGTTTAATGAAGTTGCAACTCCAGCATTTATTGAACAATTTAATAGACCAAACAAGAAATGAAGACAGGGTAGCAAAGAGGGTGCCAATATCTGCAAAACGGCAGAAAATGTCATAAAAGTTTGTTTTCAATCAGGATGATGATTATACAGTACAATTGTATAATGGATGCTTGTGAGACCTGTGCTAGGTACTTTTACTGTTGTTAAGTTATGGAACTTTGTTAATGTTAGGTATTTATTCTAGCGCAAGGTGTTAGATTTAGGTTTTGGCATGTACATTATATTCTTATCGGAATTCTATGTGAGCTTTATAAAGTCCCAAACAATGTTAGGTTTGATAGGGCATTGTTTACAATATAAAGAACTAGTTTTGTACTATATTGTTGTTTGTTGTTTTTTTTGTTGTTGTTGTCCCAAGAATACTAGAGTTTCTAACGAGAATTAGTAATACCCTTTTGAACTGATGGTAGTCGTTCTTGCGTCGTATTCTTGTTTACTTTCTTCTGATGGTTGAAAAAAGACTCATTTTACCTTAAGGGTTGTTTATACACTCTATTTCTTCAGTAGGATATTTTCGCTGTTGCTGTACGATACATTCTCCCCCGCATTCTCTTACGCTTGATTTTGATATCTTCATTGAGAGTTCGTATTTTCCAACGAGTGCATTTATATTTAATCGTTAAAGCCGAATGAGATCGTTACTTATTTAGTTTTCAAGAAAGATTTTAATAAACTACCCAATGATAGGCTGATTCACAAGTTATCACAGTAAATTGTATTTGGAGTGGTAAAAGTGAACCATCCTATGGATCGACGCATAGTGAAATATCATCAGACGGTGACATGTGAGAGGTATAAAGAAAAAAAGATAGACGTTTGTCTCTCGTGTACATATTAAAAAAACCCTTGATTGTACGCAACTACTGGAAAGCCCATCGTTTGTGTGACCTTCATGCGCGTGTATAAGTTTCACAGTTTGAACATCTGAAAATATATATAAATGCTTTAAAATTAAAAAACGCGATTTTACTTCCCCTTGAATGTTTATGACCATACTTGACTTAATACATATTTAGGCACTATGCGTTAATCTATATATTTACGCCAAAAACATTATGGTTATCCCGAAATCATATACAGGAGTGCATAATAACCTATCAGCTTGGATGTGTTTACTTCCCTCTTGTATGAGAGAATGAGTACGTTGCTGAATTCGACATACACCGAAAAAAATGGTTTTAGTGTTGCTGGCATTGATACTTACATTCCCTCAAAGGGTGTTGAATCTTTGAGAGATAGTATAGAACTCCCCAACTGAATCCTATGTTTCTCTGATTAGATCAATTAAATATATTTAAAATAAACTTATGTTTTTATGTATTTTAATAACGCTTCTTTTCAATGAAAAATTATATGTTATAAAAAAAATGAAAACTTGTATTTTTTACTTCCCCGTAGTGTTCGTCTATTGACTAAGTACGTGTTAATGATTGAGTGTTGTTTTCCGTTCGTTTCTGTATGTTCCACAGTTTCATTAGTTTTATCTTTACTAAGAGTAGTTTAAAAACTTTACTGTTTTGTCTTTACCCTAGATTTATGATGGTTAGGGACAGGTTATGATTAAATTTTGGAAAATATACTATTTCAATAATGTAAAATTAACATTTCATGTTGGAGATATGTTTGATAAAATACGAATGGATTATGTTTATGTCTGTAAGTTGTACTGTTGATAAGTTTTGACCTTTGTTAATGTTAGACTGCTTATTCCTTGCTTAAGGTTACATAGATGTTATATTATATTCTTAGTTCTGGCAATGTTATGCATTGATGTAAAAACTTGCTACGTTAGCATTACTTTTGCTGCATGTATGACAAATGACACAAGGGGCCAGGTATGGTAAATTTTGTTAAATAATTACCACTGTAAGTAAATTTTAACATTTTATGTAGAGAACATGCTTGACAAGTCACATAGTTCAATAGCCATTGTTGAAGCTAATTCTGTAAGCGATTGTGGCTCAGGAACTGTACAACAGAATAAGTACGTTTTTTTTTTATTATGTTTTATTTACTGTTGTTAAGTATGAACTTTGTGTTAACGTTAACCGTTTTTCTTGTTTAATGTGTTGTCAAGGTATCGTCGGTGTGGTTTTTTATATTCTAGTTCAATGATGATGCTTATGTGAGCTTTTATTATGTGGAAACCTGGTAGTTACGCAACAGTATATTGATTAATCTTTGTATAAAGTAACTTGAATTTATGTATGTTTATCCATAGTGAACTCAAATTGACAATTGAAACAATAGTCAAAAATGCCAATAGATCAATAGATCAATATCAAGAAAGGGTGGGAGGCGAGGTAACAACGTTAATGATTACTGATTTACTGGTTTATAAGTATGTAAAAACGTTACATTTTAGTAAAAAAATATGACTTGAATCAATAGATCAATAGATCAATAGATCAATAGATCACGACTAGACGGGAGGGGCTGGTGGTTGATTTACTTGATTTACTGATTAGGTATGTAAAAAACGCAAATTGTAAGTTATAAACAAAAAGAATAAAAAATATTATTATTTTTATCTACCCTTATTTTTTTTTTTTGGATGGTTCTGAAACCATTATTTTTAAACTACAGACCCATTAACCTATATAAAACCAACATTGTTTAACCGGCTCCAGCACCCGAGCCGGTACTGACTCCGACTCCTCTAAATGTGCATCCTTCATTCCTTTCAACTCCTTCCTTCATCCTTCTTCCCTTCCTCCTTCATCCATTCCCCCTTCATCCTTTTCATGAATTTGCACTCTGCTGCTGTTCTTCTTCTTTTTTTCAGGCTGAGACCCCCCTCGGGTTCTGGAATCCGAAGCCGAATCCACTCCAACTCCTGTCCCGACTCCGATCTCCTACCCGTCTCGGATGTTAGAGTCTTGTAATATCATTTTAATTTTTAAGGCAGCGAGCGTCCCCCCTTACATGGGAAAGCAGAACGTAATCTCATCTCCCAAAGAATTACGTCCATCAATAACTCACACCAATTTAAGCCCAATTACGTAAGCCTAACATGTGTTTTCAGGCCAAATTTGACCTTGCGCTAAAAGGCAGCAACCCCCTTATGAGGAACCTACGGTTCTACCCAAAAAACTCGCCCTTATCCAACGTCCTAGGTATTGTTAAGCCTATATCTTCACCGCTCCGCAGCAATCACAAGGCCCGTAGCGTTTGAATATTTCACCTTCCCTTCTCCAGGGAGCTACCCCTAAATATACATCCCAGAGACTTAAATTTCGCGTGTTGACAGATAACCCATACGTTAGAACCATTTATACCAAGTTTCAGACGATTAGCTCTGTATACTATTTGAGAAAGAAACGGACCGTATCAACCTGTAGACTACACTAGCATATGTAAGACAATGACCTACGAAGAATACCAAACTGAATATGGGTCAAAATAATATAACCTTTGAATAAAATTTGAAAATTGGAATGTAGTATCAACATTGTGCCTTTTATAACTTTTTACCTATGGGCAAAAGTTTTAAAATAAATACAGGATGTAAGACAGTGACCTATTGAAGAGATCCAACATATCAGTATATCCTACGTTTAAGTACGACTCGAAGTAGGTCATGAAAATTGAGTCAACAATTTTAACTTTTTACTTGAGGGGCAACAATCTTTACTTCGGCCAAATGATAAAAGATAGTAACCTACTGAAGAGACCAAACTTGTCTGTATATCTTACTTATTTTTGTAAGACCCAAATGAGTCAATATTTCTATTAAAATATGACAATTTGAACTTTTACATGAGGGTAACAGTTCTTAATTTAATCAACATGATGTATACATGATCCTACTGATAGTACCAACCCGAATAATATTGGGTTCAAAACATTTAAATGAAAATATGGAAATTAGAATACAGCATCAACATTATGACTCTAATAACTTTTTACCTTTGATCAAGGGATGTAAGATAGTAAAATATTAAAGAGGATCAACGTGTCTGTCTATCTTACGTAGTTTTTTAGGAACCGAATCTGTCAAAATATTTATGTAAAAATATGATAATTGAACTTTTTTACATGAGAGTAAACAGTCTTTATTACTTATGTAAGACATTGAACCACTATGATACCAACCAAATATGGTCGAAACATGTGAATAAAATATGAAAATTAGAAAACAGCATCAACATGTGACTTCTTTTAACTTTTTACCTGAAGGGTAACAGTTTTTAAATTAAATTATAGATTTTAATATTTATAATATTGAAGAGAGCCAATCATATCAGTAAATCCTACGTTTACGTAAGACTCGAAGGTAGTCAATAAATTGATCAATACTTTTAACTTTTACCTGATGGCAAAAATCTTGATTTGACCAAGGATTGAAAGCATATAACTACGAAGAGATAAACATGTCATATCTTTACATTTTTGTAGGACATAAATAGTCAAAATATTTGGATAAAAAAATGATACAATAGAACTTTCTACATGAGAGGTATTTTAATTAAACAACATATATAAGATCCAGTGAACCTACTAAAGAGTATCAATGAAATATGAGTCAAACATTTAGAATAAAAATATGAAAATTGGAATATAGGCATCAACATTTTAACTCTTATACATTTTATCTGAGAAGCAACAGTTTATATTTAAATACATTGTACTGACATGAAACCTATTAGAAGATCCAAACATACACGTATACCTAGCTACGTACAACTCGAAGTAGTCCGAAAATTGACTCAACCCTTTAACTTTTAACCTGAGAGGCAACAATCTTTAATTGACAAGGAATGTAAGATAGTTAAACTACTAAAAGATCAACTATGTCGTATACTTACATATTTTTGTACGTCCTAAATGAGTCCAAAATATTGGATTAAAAATATGATAATTGAATTTTTAAATGAAGATATTTTTAATTTGACAAAAATAGTTACTTAGTTTTTCTACTCAAAAGTATACTTAGAGATATAACAAATTGGAAAATGGAAGTAGTTATTAACATTGGCCTTTTATAACTTTTACCTTGGGCAATAGTTTTAAATTAAATCAGATTAAGACAGTGACCTATTCAAGAGATCCAATATATCAGTATATCCTACGTTAGTACGACTTGAAGTTAGGTCATGAAAATTGAGTCAACCCTTTTAAATTTTTCCTTGAGGCAAATTACTTTGGCCACGATGTAAGATAGACCTACTGAGAGAACAAACATGTGAATATTCTTACTTTTTTTTGTGAAACCTAGTGAAAAGGATTAACATGTCTGTATATCATTACGTATTTTTTAGGACCCAAATGAGTCAAATATTTTGAATTAAAATATGATAATTGAACTTTTTCCATGAGAGTAACAGTCTTTAATTTGATAACTGATTAAGAAAGTGACTACCGAGCATACCAACCAAATATGAGTCCAAAACACTGAATGAAAAATGAAATTTAAATACAGCTCAACATTGCGGATCTTATAACTTTTAACCTAGGCAACAGTTTTCAAATTAAATATAGGATAAGAAGCATCTATTGAAAAGAACTCCAGCATATCAGTATATAGACGTTACGTACACCGATATATCATGAATATTGAGTAACCCTTTAAATTTTACCTAGGGGAAACAATCTTATTGATCAAGGATGGCATATAGAAAATACTAAAAAGAGCCCTCAACGTGTCGTAATCTTTAAGTTATTTTTTACCCAAATGCGTCAAAATATTTATGTTAAAAATATGATAATTCAAATATCCGTATCCGTTTTTGCCAATATGAGACCAACAGAAAATATAGGTTCCAAAACATTTGAATTAAAAATATGAAAATTAAATATTCAGAACATTTTGACTCTTATAACTTTTTAACCCTAAGGGCAACGTTTAAATTAAATATATTAGGATGTAAACAGGACCTTATAAGAATCCAACATATCTTATATCCTACGTTTACGTAAGATTCGAAGATAGGTCAATATCTTGTTGCAAATACTTTTAATTTTACCAGAGGCCAAAAAGTTATTGACCAAGTAATTAGATAGTAACCTTACTGAAGAGGTATCCACAGCTCTAATCACGTATTTTGTATGACCTAAATTAACGTCTAAATATTTGGATATAAATATGATAATTTGAACTTTTGTAATTTGACAAATGAGCAGACAGTGACCTCTGAAGACTAACAATTGAAATATGGTTTCAAAAACATTGAATGAAAAATAATGAAAATGAAAAGGCATCAACATTACTCCAAAACTTTTTTACCTAAGGTCGGTAACAGTATTTTAATTAATATATAGGATGTAAGTCAATACCCGATTGAAAAATCAGCATATCCAAGTATCCCTACGTTACGTACGACGTTGAATAGCGTCTGAATATGAGTCAAACCTTTTAAACTTTTTACCTGAGGGCAACAATCTTAATTTGACCAAGGAATGTAAGATAGTAACCTACTAAACAGAGCTGCGCGGCTATAATTTTTCCGAGCCCGTTCACGGTTATTCGCATTGCACCTAACTATCCGTCGCGCTATCCGACTGCCATTTTGAAAACCTCAGTGCGGCATTAACTATGCGGCTATCGGCTACCTACGGCGATACCGTAAATACCAAATAAATTATGCGCTATAACGGAAAGCAGCCTTACATTTAAACCTTTTAAGATAGTAAAACAGATTTATTAATTTTTTTATTAAATGTTAACTACATATTAAATAGTTAAACTTCAACTATAGCCTCTCCTCCTCCATGGTCCCCTGCAATCCACTTCCTGCAGGAGGGTCCATATTTCCTTGAGCGAAAAGAAGTCCTCAAACCTTTTCCTCCTCAAGGACGATCTCTGCCCTACGAGGAGTCCCCCACCCGCCGCTGAAGCACCTCTCCACAGCTGCTTGAACTAGGAATGGGTATTATATTTATAAAAGACTATCCATACTCCCCCTATGCAGTTGGGAAAACAGAAACAGCTCGATCTTCTTGAGAGGCACCCACCCTCCATGACTTCGTAGACATTCCAATCCTGTGCTGGCGCTCTGCGTACCAATACTCTAGAAAACAATTTACTGAAATAGGAGTGCGTCTGAATTTAGGGTCTTTTTCTGGTGGCTGGCAAGCTGACGCTCTCGTTTCTCAGGGTTGACTGGGAGTCCCATCTTTCGTAATCCTGTCCTCCGATCTCCATCACCATGTCAGGATGCAAATCTTCTAGGGCCTTAAGTGTGAAGAGGGTGAAGGGCAGTGCCATAAGGAGATCCCTATTCTGAAAGGTGGCCAAACCTCTTTTCATAGCCACTAAGGAGGGCCCTGTACTAGTGGCCTTGCATACACAAGATGAATATTTTCTCTTCCTCAAGGCTTGTCTTCATCAACCAAAGTTGGCGTAGGAGTGCCCATGACCCTTTTCTCCCCTAAGCATATCAAACACTCGCCACAGGCTGCTATGACCAATGTGTACTCCATTCATGACCTGAAAAGTGAAAATTAATTATTGCTTAGTTTACGTAAGCATTAATTGATTATTAAAAAAATCGGGGCACGAATGAGTTATCCTGTAGAATAGGGCGAATAGACTCAAGATAGGTTGTACAGTATGAACATCTGAGGGCGTTCTTGCATTAGAGATGATAGTATGAGGAACAGTTTATCATGAAGCGTGTCTTGCGGGTAAGGGAAAAGACTGCAATATGAGGATTTTTAAATGGTTTGGACATGTGGAGAGGTGGAGAACACCAATATGGTTAAGAAAGTGTATAAAGAGCACATGTTGAGATGTTTTGCTTCGGACTACCCGAAAAAAAGGGATATTATTCAGTTAGGAATGTTTACAAAAGTACATTGAGTGTTGGCAAGCAAGAGCGATGGTACAGGTACAGAACAGTTAAAAGAGAAGTTAGTGAAGAGATTTATAATTTAATAAATTTATTAAATTATAAATAAAAAATTAAAAGAAGCAATTTAAACTTAAAAAAACTTTATATTACCTCGACGTACCTTGAGAGGGGAACCTTCCTTGGGCTGCTTGATGAGGATTGTTTTATGGCATTCCATTTGTTCGACCCTTAAAAACCGCCAAATGAGCAAATCCAGGTGCCTTGATTTTGCATCTGAAATAAAATATAACTATATAAAAATATCAAAAACTTATAAAATGAACTTGTCTATAATTAATCGCCAACAATTTCTTACGCTAAATTTCTTTTTTAATAGTAACTACTACTACCTTGTAACCACAGGAGTCTTCAGTTTTCTTTTGGCGACAATCTTATCTGTGGCACCACTGGGGCCCTGTTCTTAAGTTCCTCAGGGCCTGATCTTAGCTACCTCCTCCACTGTACCCCCCTGCTCCAGCCTGAATATCACTTCACATCTTGTCCCCAACAGATTGAGTGTGTGAGCACTATGGGAAATATTAATCAAGAAATCAAATAAATAGTTAAATCTTAAATGACAAATCTTTATTTGTTATTATTATTACTTAATAAATTATTAATATATATTAGTAGCATTTACCACTAGTTTTCCGAATTCTAAGTACCTGCAGCGGTGTTGAGGCGGCAGACTTGGTTGTCAACCCTCAGCCTCAGGAGCTCCTGAGATCCACAATCTCCAAAGTCAAGATAAATCAGTCCATAGACAGTTCTCCTTGTCCTGGTTGACTCACCAAAGCGTTGAAGGCTGCACGTAGTTGGTCCATTTCCGTACTTGTGGCCTTCACCTACCTGGATCAAACTCATGATGAATCTCTCTATTAGTTGTCCCCAGAACTGGTGAGTTCCTTTCCTAAAGACAATAATTTATGTTTTAGTCTGTAAATTAAATAATATACACCTCATATTTCTTAATGTTAATAATAAAGTTCGTCAACAAAATTACTTTTAATTTTCTTACCTTCACCTCCCTGACCGCCAAAGTTGCATGACCTTTTGAGGTTACCCTTCAATCCATGTACTGTCATCCCAAGAAGGAACCTATTGTGGGCGTCCAACTGTCGCTGTAGTGGCCACCCACTCTGTCCACTTTATCAGTCGAGTCTTCCCCTTTGCATCCAGCTTTCAATTATCCCGCTCAAATCCTCCTTGAGTGGATGAAACTCGATTAATGAGAAACATCTCCTTCGTAGGATCATCAGCTAAATCCGAAAGTGCATCATTGAAAAATGAACCACAATGATGAAAAAGTAATTAGTTAATAAACCAACATATTTTAAATTTTAAATAAAAAATTTTTAAATATGAAATATTAAGTCTCTCATATACCTATTTAAAAAAAATTACTCAATTAAAAATAACTAATTATGTTCTGAATTTTTCACCTGTGTTAACCTGTTCTGCTTCTCTGCTGCTGAACTTTGACCTGAAGCTCTCATCCAGAAACATCTGACGCTTGCGAGACTCACTCTCCCTTGAACTGGAGCAACCGCGCTTGCTAAGCCCTTCAATGGCTGCAGAGAGGGGGAGAAGGTCATTGTGCATCTTGTATATAAAAATAATACAAACTTAATTTACAAATTTTTTAATTTTCTTTGATTAACATTTGTATAAAGTATTCATACTTTATACATGAGTGTTTAAATCTTGATAACTAATTAACTAGCAAACCAGTATTGTTTGATCTTATCTAACATTATGTTTTAATTAAAATTATTTTAAAACTTACATGCTTGTAATGCTGCTTGAGGTGACCTTGTCTGGGTGCTGTAGAAAAGCCCCTTCTTCCCTTTGCAGGCAGGATGTTTACAATTGCACCTGTTGAAACATTCCAAGATCATTTCATAGAGATTCTCAATTATCTCAAAAAATTTCAAAGAAATAATTACTATCTAATAGAAGTTTTTAATTTTTTTTGAATTGACTATTGTAATTTCATATTTAAATGTTCAATTCAAAAAAATTCAAAAAAATTAATTTATAGATTTTATTAAAGATTTAATTTGTGTACTTGATGGTCTGTACTCTACTAGTTCCTTAGTCTTAGCTTAGTCTTTACTTATAGGCATGAAGGCAGTTCTTACCTCTCAAGATGAGCAAATGGCTTTCAACTCTTTGACGCATTTCCTCGCTTCCCTCTTGCCTGTTTCCAGGATCCCTGTCTCCTCACAATCAAGTACAGACAGGATCAGTAAGAATCTTGGCTGGCCGTCACAGCTCTCATTTAAATGAGACAGTGCTCCTTAACTACTACTGCAGCGGCTGAACTGTCTCCAGAAACACCTCTGTTTTGTAGGATTTTGATTTCTTACACCCAATTAATTTAACATTTATGTTTATAACTTATACAAATTATTTAAATTAAATTTCAAAATCTAAAAATTAATAAAAATCTAATAATATACTATATATAATTATACTAATATATATATATATTATAATATAATTTATATATATATATATATATATATATATATATATATATATATAATATATATATAATATATTAATATATATATATATTATATCATATATTATTAACTTTATATATATATTTTACTATAATAAACTAATAACTATAACGAATAAACAAAAATTTAATTATAATAATTATTACTTAATTACTTAGTAACAAATAATGAATAATACCAATTAATAAAATAATAACATACAAGAACATCACAAAGAAATTTTGAATAAAACTGCGTGTTTAAAACAGGTGCAACTTTTCTTCTTTTAGCTTTGACACATCTTATTCGTATTAGTATAGAACTAAGACTGAAAATATTATTACACTATCACTACAATGCCCACCACTTTTTCATCCAATATATAAAGCTTTGTTTTCGAAAGTGACTTGTCATCAGGGAGAACGGAGTTAGGGCTCACTTAATTAATTTAAAAAAATTCAATTAGCCGAAACGATAGCCGCCGAATTATAAGCTTTGAGAAATCGACTATTTAAAAAAAAAAATTCGCTCGAAACTACGCTATAAGAATGATAGTGCCGGCGTAGCCGATTTAGCGAATAGCGAAAAATCGTTCGGCATGCCCAGCATATGCTACAAAGAGTATCATCATGTTCTGTATATTATACATTATTTTGAAGGAACCTAAATGAGTCAAAATATTCTGGAATAAAATAAAACTAATGAACTTCTAACATGAGACGTAACAGTCTTTAATTTACAACATGATGTAAGACAGTTACCTCTGAATAGTGCCAATTGAAATATGGTCAAAACATTTTTAATAAAATATGAAATGAAAGTATAGCATCAATATTGTGACTCATTAACTTTTACCATGAGGCAATAGTTTTATAATAAATACAGATGTAAGAAAAGCGATATATTGAAGAGATCCAAACTTATCAAAAGTATCCACTTTACGAGATTAAAAATAGTCCTAAAATTAAGTAAAACCTTTACACTTATTACCTGAGGGCCAACAATCTAATTGACAGACGAATATAAATAAATAGACTACTGAACGGATCAAATATGTCTGTATATTCTACGTATTTTTGTAAAAACCCAATTTAGTCAATATATTTGGATTAAAATAGGATAATTAAACTTTAAACATGAAACAGCTTTAATTAACATTGATGTAAGACATGACCTACTGAAAAGTACCAACTAATAATTAAAAATTGAATAAAATAGAAAAATTTCATCCATATCTTCAACATTTTGACTCTTAAAACTTTTTACTTGGGGTCAACAGTTTTAAAATTTAAAATTATAGCTGTAAGACAGTGATCTATGAAGGATATCAACAATATCAGTATATTCCTACGTTTACGTACAACTCGAAATAGTTCCTGAAAATTGAGTCAACCTTTTAACTTTTTACTTGAGGGCAACAATCTTTACCTGGACAATCAATTATGTTAATTGCCGTACTGAAAGAAAACTTGTTTCTGGAGACAAATACTTCTTTTTGGAGACAAGAGACTCTTAAATATGTAGGAGAAAAAAAGATATGCGTTTTACATGAGGACAGGTCTTAATTGACAACATATAGTAAACATTGATACTGAAGAGGACCAATGAAAATATTGGTTCAATAATTTAAAGAAAATAGAAAATTGGAATAAAGCATCAACATTTGACTCATATAAACTTTTAACCTAGTGGACAAACAGTTTTAATTTTAACAGATTGTAAGAAAACAGACCTATTAAAGAGATCCAACAATCATATATCCTACGGTTACGTACAAAACGAAGTAGCTTAATAAAATGAGGGCAACCAATTCTTTAATTTGACCGACGAAGGTAAGACTAAACCAACTGAAGAGGACAACATTTGTATAATCATGCGTTATTTTTATAAGACCTAAACGCGGTCAAAATATTGGATGAAATATGATAACAAAAAAGTAAACATGTCTTTAATTTGACAACATATGAAAACAGGACCTACAAAGAGTAACCACGAAATATGGATCAAAACAATTGAATTAAAATATAAAATTGTAAAACAGCTCAACATTCTGAAAGAAAATTTTACCAAGGGCATAACTTTTATAAATTAAATATAGATGTAAACAGAAGACGTATTGAAATGATCCAGCATATCAGGTTATCCTACGTTTACGTTAAACTCGAATTAGTCATAAATATGAGCAACCCTTTTAAACGTTTTAACCTAGGGCAACAATCTTTAATTTATTCAAAGAGTAAGATAGTAACCTACTAAAGAGGATCAAATTGCGTTTATTATCTACGTATTTGGATTCAATAAATGATCATAAATTGATAAAAAATATATAATTGAACAAAATAAATAAATAACATCTTTAATTTGACAACATTATGTAAGACAGTGACCTACTGAGGAGATCCAACATATCATGGTCAAAACATTTGGATAAAAATATGAAATTTAAATTATAGCATCAATATGACTCTATATCCACTCATTAAAACTAACAGTTTTATATTAAATACAGGATATAGAAAAATAACCATGGAAAATTCCACGTATAGTAATCCTACGTTACGTAGACTTGAAATAGGTCCTAATAATGAGTCCAACCCTCTTAACTTTACCTGAGGCAACAATCTTTAATTTGACAGAGAATTTAAGATAATAGCCTATAAAGAGGATCAACATGTCTTATATCTACTTATTCGTAGTACCCAAAGAGTCAAAAATGGATTAAAATAGATTAATTGAACTATTATTAAAGGTAACAGTCTTTAACTTGACAACATGATGTAAGACCGTGACCTACTAAAAGTACAAACTGAGATATGTCAAAAAACAATTTGAATAAATATAAAATTGAAATAGCATCAAAATTTGACTCTTATAACTTGTTTACCTGAGAAGCAACAGTTTCAAATTAAATATAGCGATTGTACGACTGACCTATTGAAGAGATTCAACATATCATTATACCCTATGCTTACGTACAACTCAATAATCTGAAATTGAATAACCTTTAACTTTTACAGGGGCAAAACCTTTAATTTGATCTCAGAATGTAGTACCTACAAAGAGGATCAACATGTTTATATCTTATATTTTTTTATAGGACCAAAATGAGTCAAAAATATTGATTTAAAATATGAATATGAACTTTTACTATGCAGAGTAATATCTTTAATTTGACAAACATGAGCCAAGACAGTCGATCTACAGAAGATACCCAAACTAAATAGTGTCCAAAAATTGAATGAAAAAGAAAAATTGGGGAAAACAGTATCAACATCTTGACTTAACTTGTAACCATGGGCAACAGTTTTAAATAAATATAGAGTAAGGGACAGTACCTTATTGAAACATCCAGGCAATTCAGTATATCCTACGTTACTACGACTAAATGGTCATGATTATTGATTAACCTTTAAACGTTCCTAGGGCAAACAACTTTAATTTGACAAGGAATGTAAGAGAGAACATACTGAAAGATCAACATGTCTGTATTGCGTACCTATTCTTTGTTAGGACCTAAATTATCAAAAATATTGGAATAAAAAATGATAATTGAACTTTTTAATGAGAGGTAACAGTCTTTAATTTAACAACATGATGTAAGACATTAACCTACTGAAGAGTAACAATGAAATAGTTTAGATTTACTTTGAAGAAAATATGAAAATCGAAAAACAGCATCAACATTGTGACTCTATAACTTTTACATAAAGGGAAACAGTTTTTAAATAAAATCACAGATGTAAACAGTAACCTATTGAAAAGATCCAGCATTTCAGTATTACCATACGTTTACCTACGACTCGAAGTAGGTCGTAATTGAGTACAACCTTTTAACTTTTTATCTAGGACCCTAATCAATTTGACCAGGGATGAAGATAGCAACCGTACTGAAAAGATCAACTGTCTTTATATTTACGTTATTTTGTAACCTAAATGACGGTCAAATATTGGATAAAATATAATAAAGAACTTTACATAAGAACAGTCGTAATTGAACAACAGACTTAAGACATGACCTACTGACGAGTAACAATTGAAAAATATGGCCGTCAAAACATTTAATGAAAATATGGAAATTGGAATATAGCATCAATTTTGTGACTCATACTTTTTACCTGAGGGGCAACAGTTTTATATTTAATATAGAATGCGAAAACCAATAAGAGATCCAACTTATCAAAGTATCCTACGTTTACGTAGGACTAGAAATAGGTCCTGGAAATGGTCAACTATTTAGCTTTTTACCTGAGGGCAACAATCTTATTTGACAGAGGGATTTAAGATAACAATTACTGTAAGAGATTATATGTCTGATATCCTACTATTTTTAGAAACTCAAAATGTGTCAATATATTTGATTAAAATATATAATTGAACTTTTTTACATGAATTAACAGTCTTTAATATTAACATGATGTTTATGACATGAACCTACGAAACTGTACCAACTGAAATGTTATGTCAAAACATTTAAATGAAAATATGAAATTAATAACAGAATCAACATTTTGACTCTTATAATTAAATGATTACCATTTTAAATTAATATGCAGTACGTTGAGTGACCTATTGAAAGATCAACATATCAGATATCCTACGGTACGTACAACTCGAAGTAGCAATAAAATTGAGTCAACACTTTTAAACTTTTACCTGAGGCAACAATCCTTTAATTTCACCAACGAAGTAAGATGTAACCTACTGAAGAGATTTCAAAACATGACTGATATCTGCGTATTTATAGACCTAATGGGTCAAAATATTGCGGTTAAATATAGTTAATAACATTTACATGAAAGATAACAGTCTTTGATTTGAATACTATGTAAGACAGTGACCTACAGAAGAGTACCAACTGAAATATGGATTCAAATACATTGAATGAAATATCGAAAATTGTAAAAACACATCAACATTTGACTTCTTTATAACTTTTTACCTATGATGGCAACAGTTTTTAAATAAATATAGGATAAAAAGTCTTTAATATATCCCAGCAAAACAGTATATCCTACGTTTACGACGACTCGGTATGGTAATAAAAATTAAGTAAAACCTTTAAACGTTTTACCTGATGGCAACAATCTTCAATGAAATGGTAGCCATGAATTTAGAAAGAGCATCAACATTGCTGTATTCTTACTATTTTTAGGAAATAAAATCACTTATGGATAAAAAAAATGATAATGAACTTTTTACATGAGGGTAACAGTCTTTAATACAACATGTTGCTAAGACAGTGACCAACTGAAGAGTACCAACTGAAAAGGATAAGGAATTTAAAGAAATATGAAAATTTAAACATTATGAGGCATCAACATTGACTTCTTATAAACTTTGTTACCTGAGGCAACATTTATATAAACACAGGATATAGAAAAATAACCAATGAAGAATCCAACATATCAGTATTATCCTACGTTTCGTACGACTTGAATAGTTCCTAAAATATAGTCATCGATTAACTTTTTACCGAGGGGCAACAATCTTAATTTTGACAGAAAATAAATAATTTTGTAAGAAGATAAACATGTCTGTATATCTTACTTATTTGTAGTACCCAAAGGAGTCAAAATATTTGGATTGAAAATAGATATGAACTTTTACTGAGAAGTAACAGTCTTAATTTGACCAACACGAGAGGCCTGACCACTAAAATTACCAACTGCAATATTGTAAAACAATTGAGATAAGAGATATAGATGTGATAGTATAGCATCAACATTTGACTCTTATAACTTTTTACCTGAGAGCAAAGTTTCTTAAATAAAATAGCATGTACGACAGTGCATTCTATTGAAGAAATTCAATATCAATATATCCTACGCCTTACCTACAACTCAAAGATCCTAAAATGAGAAACCTTTTTAACTTTTTACTTGTGAGTTGCAACAATCTTTAATTTAAACAAGAATGTAGGATAGTAAACCTACTAAAGAGAACAAACATGTATATAGTTCTACGTATTTTGTAGGAGGAAATGAGTCCAAATATTTGGATAAAATATGATTCAATGAACTTCTTCCAAGGTTTGGTCCATCTTTTAAAATTTGACAAGATACGTCAACATATACCAGGTATCAACTGTAATATGGATCAAAATATTTGATTGAAATATGAAATTTGGAATATAGCATTCAACATTTGACTCATAACTTTTAACCTGAGAGCAAATCATTTAAAAATAATATAGCAGTACGACTGACCTATTAAAATCCAACAATCAGTATATCATACGTTAAGTACGATTCGAAAAGTCATGAAAATTGAGTTCAAACCCTTTTTAACTTTACTGAGGGCTGTTTGATGTTGCTGGGCTGATCCCAGTTCACCCCACCTAAAAAATGAACATAAAATTATTTTCAGCGAATTGACTATATAAACACCCAAAATGTAGCTTTTTTTGGCTCAAAACGTTCGTTCCCGTTTTTCTTACGCTATCATAACTTCAAATTTCAATTTTAAAAATCCATGTTTGACTATTATCATATCACTTTCAATTTTTGCGAATACTTCAAACTGAAAATATGCATAGATGCGGTCCATTACCTATAATTATGCACTATTACATTCGAATTTTCAGTTTGTGCTCAGCGTTGTCCAATTTCCAAACCCATTTTTTTAAATTGAAAAGTGAAAAATTGACATATTTTTTTTACCCATCCAAATCAACATCAAAATTTCATGCTTATATAGTGGCAAGAGCATCTTATTACTTAGATAATTTTTGGTATACTCAATGAAAATTTTTCAAAAATTTTCAAAAACTTTTTTAAATTTGTTTCCAAGAACAAATCCAAACTATTGCATTTACAAAAGAAATTATCTAAGTAAAAAAAAGATGCATCTGCCCGACTATAAAACCAGAAGACATTTTTATCGATGAAAAAAAAAAAATATGTCAATTTTTCACTTTCAAATTAATAAAAAATGGTTTGAAATGGACAACGCTGAGCACAAAACTAAAAAATTCGAAAAGGTAATACGATTTTGTAAGTAATGAACCCATCTATGCATATTTCAAGTTTGAACATTCGCAAAAAAATCTGAAAGTTGATATGAAAATAGTCAAAAACATGATTTTCAAATAAATTGAAATTCTAAAGTTATGGACCTACATCACAGAAAAAACTCGAAACGGAACGTTTTTAGACCAAAAAAAACTACATTTGTGTTATATAGTCAAAAACGGGCTGAAAATTCGAATTTTATGTCCATTTGTAGGGGTGAAAAATGGGATCAGCCCCAGCCAAATATTGGATCATTTACTTGAGAGGCAACAATCTTTAATTATCAAGATGTAAGATATTAAAATACTAAAGAGAACAATTGGTGCCATATCTACGTAGTTGTAGACCCAAATGTGTCAAAATTTTGGATTAAAATATGATAATTAAACTTTTACATGAGAGGTAAAAATAATAATAATGACAACATAAATAAACATAAAAATGAAGAGTACCAGCTGAAATATGGTCAAAATTTTTATAAAAAATATTAAAATGGAATATAGCCGTCAACATGTGACTCAAATAATTTTTTACCTAGTGGCAACAATTTTTAAATAAAATATAAGATACGTCAACCTATTGAGAGAGTACAAAAACCATATCAGTTATATCCTACTTTACGTAAGACTCGAGTTGGTCAATAAAATATTCAAAATCTAACTTTTTATCGAGGGCAACAGTCTTTACTTTGACCAAAGGAATGTAAGATAGTAACCAACTGAGAAGGATCAACATTTCTGTCATCTACCCTCAAACAGACCCAAATAATAAAAATATTTGAAAAAATATGATTAATAACTTACATTGAGGTAACATCTTTTAATTTGACAAGAGAACAAGTATCTACTGAAGATACCAATCTAAATATGGTCAAAACATTGAATTGAAAAATATGAAAATTGAATATATCATCAACATTGTACTCATATAACTTTTTACCTAAGAGCAACAGTTTTTGAATAAAAAAGATAAGGACAGTGACCTATTTTAAGAATCCAACATATCAGGTATATCCTACTTTACGTAAGACTTCGAGTAGGTCAATAAAAAAATGAGTCACCCGTTTAACTTTTACATAGCGGGCAACAATCTTTAATTTGACCAGAATTAATATAGTAAAACTATGAAAAGGATTTCAACATGGCCGTATATTTTATGTATTTATGTAAGACCTAAATGAGGTCAAATATTTTATAAAAATATAGAATTAATTTTTACATGAAGGTAACAGTCTTTAATTGACAACATGATATAAGACAGGGACCTACACAAGAGTACCAACTGAAATATGGCGTCAAAATAATGAACGAAAATAGGAAATTTTGAAAACAGCAACAACATTGTGACCTCCTTACAACTTTACCTTAAGGGCAACAGTTTTAGATAAAATATTAGATGTAAACAGTGACTATTTAAATCCAGGATTTCAATACCTACGTTTACGGAAACTTGGAAGTAGCCTTGAATATGAGTCAACCTCTGAACTTTAACCTGATGGGCAAACAATGCTTAAATTTGACGAAGAATGCAAGATTAGTAAACCTATGAAAAGGATCTAACATTCTGTATATCTTACTTTTTTTTGATGGACCAAAATGAGTCAAAATATTTGAATAAAATATTGAAATTGAACTTTACATGAATGTTAAACAGTCTTTTAATTGACAAAACATATGTAAGACAGTTTGACCTACAGAAGAGTACAGACTGAAATATGATAAAATAAAATTTGAAGAAAATATGAAATTGGAAAACAGCTTCAACTTCGTGACCTATAAACATTCCTGAAGGGACAGTTTAAATTAAAATTAGATGTAGACCAGTGACCTATTGAAGACATCCAACATATCAAATCTTCTACGTTACGTACATCTCGAAGTCACGTCCTAAATGAGTCAAGCTGAGCCTTACCCTCCTTCGGAGCGTAATGACCTGCTTCCACCCCATCGGTGATCCCCCCTCTCAAATTTCATACCCTATCAAGCGCGCATCCCCTGGTTTCTCCGAATAATGTTTGCTTTAATACTTCTTGATAATTAAAACTGTTTATCGTATAGTATATACGTTAGTAAATAACCTATAACAATGTGAATATAACAACTATTTTTAGAGAAATGAGAGTTCGTAAGTAATTATGTTTAACTGACGATAAGTGCTAGAACGTGAGCCTTAGGTTAATTTTTGTTGGGTAATTTAGGATTGCCTAGAATTTTGTAAGTAGCATATAGCCTGGGTATATGTGTGTTGATTGTTGTGTGTTTGTGTGTTCCAATTTTATTTTATCTCATTACAATATGTAGTTAGACAGGATTAAATCTTTATAAATGTTACTATCGTTTAATAATATAATATCATAACTGTTTACATAACTGCTTCTGTTCTACATACATATCTCAATTGCCATTGCATCTTGCATAGATAAACCCAACTTTCTAAACGTGAAGACTGACATTTCTATTTCACATTTCATTTCCTTATAACGTTAAACTATATAAAGTCTGTAAGAGACAAAGTGCATATAAAATATTGTTTACATTTTTTTTATTAATTTATTTTACAGGTATGATTTGAGAAGCGCTGTAGTGACTAAATCCTTTCTCTTTTATGATCGATGTAGATGTATTTTATTTTTTTTTTATTGCTATTTCATTTTTATTTTTTTTATTTTATTTAAATTATGAAACGAAAACTTTTTTTTTGTTGTTTATATTGAAATATATATACTTCTTCAAATAGTCCACACATTGAATTTTAATTTTTATTTTTTAATTTTAACTTACTACAATCACATATTTGCATATACTTGTTTAATTTTTTTTTTTTTTATTTTTTAATTTTTTTTTAAATTTTTTTAAATTTTTAATTTCGTAACATTTTTCAGTAATAATTTTAACTTTATCGGGTTTGTTGTGTGTGTCGTAGTGTGTTCTTGTGTGTATGTGGTGTGTTGTGCGTTATTCTTAGTTGAGCACAAAAGTTAGGTATAAATGATAAATCTTATAAATTTACTATCGTTTAATAATACTTATATCCTACTGTATACACCTGATCCTCTTCTAACCTGTACATATCGTCAATGCATTGCATCTCGCATAATAAATCCATCTTTCTAAATGTTGCACAATGTTTCCCAGTTTCAAATTTCCTTTTATTTTATAACGTAACTAATAAATATTTTCCCTAAGTTGAAACATACATATATTGATTACTATTTTTTTTATTAATTTTATTTACATATACTTGTTTAATTTATTATTAATTTTATTTTATTTTATTTAAATTTATTTATTATTTTTTATTGCTATTTTCATTTTATTTTTTTTTAGGTAAACATATTTTCAACTTTTTTTTTGTAATTTTATTTTCATTATTACATTGTATCCAAACCTTACTCACGTTTCTCCCTTTTTTTTTATTTTTTTATTTTTTTATTCATTTGATAACAATAATTAAAACTTACTTGTTATTTTTTTTTTTTTTAAATTTTAATTTTTTTTTTTTTTTAAATTTTTTAAATTTGTCGTGTCCTACTTATAATGCTAGCAGTTATTTAAGCTGAGGTTTGTATTCTAAGTGTGTTGTTGTGGTGTGTCATTTATCTTAGTTCATTACAATATTAGTTATAAGGTATGATAAACCTTTGTTAAATATTTACATGTTAAAGTAAAATTAATCATTATATTTTAAAGATTATCATGAAAAAGGTGAGTAGGTGACTCTTGATAAGTGTTTTGGTTTTCGAAGGTTTAAAGTGTGCAACTTTGTCAGTTAGCAGTTTAGTCTTGCTTAAGTATGTTTAGTTGTCGTTTACATTATATTTTTAATAAAAGAGTGTATGTTATCTTATTAATGTAAAAAAATTGTATTAGTAGCATATATTCCTGGTAGTGTGTGTGCTGTGTGTGTGTGTGTTGTGGTGTGTATTGTGGGGTGGTGTTGGGTTCATTATTCGTAAGTTTCACTCATAACAGTGTCGGTGGCCATTTGTTAACAATCTTTTGATTAAAATAATTGATACACCTTCCCAAGTGAATCATTAGGGTTCACATAACTGATTTTTTCTAACATGTACATATTCGTCAATTGCATTCATCTTGCAAAGAAACCCATCTTCTAATGTTGAAGACTGACATCTATTCAAATCATTTTCTTATAACGTTAACTGAATATAAGCTTTTCCTAGAACAGTACATATATTGTTTACTATTTTTTATAATTTTATTTACATTTATATTGTGTTAATTTATTATTTTAATTTTCATTTTATTTTTTATTTAAATTATTTTTTATTTTATTTTATTTGCATTTCATTTTTATTTTTTATTTTTATTAAATTATTTTTCTAACTTTTTTTTTTTTGTTAGTTTATTTGCATTTTTTACTGCTAAGGGCCCGCCGTTGCCCATAATGTGATTCTTTAATTTTTAATTTGAATTAGTTTATTTTTTTTTAAAATGTTTATTTTTTTGTTAATTTAATTTTTTTAATTTTTTTAACTTTTTAATTTTCTACATAAACTTTGATAATAGCTAACAGTTGTTTGTTTGTGTGGGTGTGTTTGATGTGTTGTGTGTGTGTGTGTTGGTGTTGTGTGTGTGTGTGTGGTGTGTGTTCATTTATTCTTAGTTCAATACAATAGTTAGGTTATGATAAATTTTGATTAAATGTTACTATGTTAATTAAAATTAACATTGATATGTTAAAATGCTTGAAAAAGTGTTACGTTTTGGTGTGCTATGTTAGTTACTTTACTGTTGTTAAGTGTGAAACTTTTTAATGTAAGCAGTTTATTCTGCTAGTATCATGTTATTTGTCGTACATTATATTAGTTTCAGTATTTATTTAGCTTTATAATAAAAACTTATAGTAGCATATATATCCTGGTATGTGTTGTGGGGTGGGTGTTGATGTTGTGTTGTGGTGTGTTTACTGTTTTGTTTGTTGGTGTGCTGTTCATTTATTCTTATTCATACAATAGTTAGTTAGACATGATAAATCTTGATAAAATTTTCCATCGTTTAATAATGTAATTATCATTACTTTTACATAACTGATCTGTTAACATGTACATGTCGTCAATGCATTGCATCTTGCAAAAATAACCCATTTTCTAAATGGGAGGGGATGACCATTTCTATTCAAATTTCATTTCTTTTGTAAAGTAGACTATATGAATATAAAAAAAAAAAAAAAAAAAAAAAAAATTTTTCCTTAATTAAATTTCTTAAATATATTGTTTACTATTTTTTTAGAATTTTTTATTTTACATTTACCATTTGTTTTAATTTTATTATTATGTTAATTTAAGTTATATTAAATATTCTTATTTTATGCTATTCATTTTTATTTTTTTTTATTAAAATTTTTTTCTAAAAAACCTTTTTTTTTTTTTTTTTTTTTTTTTTTTTTTTTTTTTTTTTTTGCATTAACTTGTTTAATTTTTTATATTTTATTTTTTTATTTTTATTTTTTTTAATTTTCTTTGAAGTTTCTTATCATTAATTTGTTTAATTTTTATTTTTTTTATTGTTTACTTTTTAATTTTTTTAATTTTAAATTTTCAACATGAACTTGATAACTACATTTTCTCTTTATTCTTTTGTTGTGTGTTGTTTGTGGGTGTGTGTGTGTTGTTGTGTGGTGCTGTTTGTGTGGTGGGGTGTGTGTGTGTGTTTGTGTGGCATTTATCTTTAGTTCATTACAATAGTTATTAGAATATAAATCATTGATATGTTGTTACTCATGTTAATGTAAAAATTAACATTATATGGTAAAATAGATTATCCAAAAAGAAGGTTACGTTTTGTAAGCTATGTTAGTTACGTTACTGTTGTTAACTTGTTAATGTAAGCAGTTTATTCGTGCTTAGATGATGCGTTGCTTATTATATTTTTAGTTCAGGTTATACTATGTTAGCGTTATTAGTGTGTGAAAACTTGTTAACGTTGCATATATTGTTATCTTTGTATAAAGAATTATTCATGTTATGTTTATCCAAAATATACTCGAAATTGACTTGAATCAATAATAATAAGATCAATAATCAAGCATGTCATGACGTTTCCGGATTGTGGCTGGATGCTGTTATACTATTACTATTAGGGAGTCAAAACGTACAATTTTAGTAAATAATTTGACAAAAATCAAATAATCAATAGATCAACAGATTCAGGAGGAGTTGGATAGTGTTTGCATTAGTCTATTTCTGCTTTAGGTATGTAAAACTTACAATTTAGTAAAATTTGACTTAATCAATAGATCAATAAATCACAGATGTCCGAGTGGATAGTGTTTTATTAGTATTAACTGCTTAGGCTATGCTTAAAAAAACTAAATTGTAATTATAAACATAAAAATGTAGAAATTTATTTATTTATTTTTTTTATTTTTTTTTTTTTTTCTTATTTTTCTGAAACTATTAGTTCGAAATCTACAGCCCTATAACCTAATAAAGACATCCAATTTGAATCATTACACAAAAAATTTAATAACTCGCACCGCACCGGCTCCTAACGTGTCAACTCCGACTCCTCAGACTCCTCCTCCTCATTCTTCTTCCTTTCCTTCCTCCTTCCTCCTCTTCCTTTCTTCATCTTCTTTCTTCTTCTTCTTTCTTCTTCTCGTTTGCATCCATGTATCTTCTCTTTTTTTCAACTGAGACCCCCCTCCCGGGGGTCTCTTGCTCCGATCCTGATCAACTCCAACTCCGTCTCACACTCCGACTCCTCTATCCTGTCACCAAGTTTCAGTCTTTTTTAAATCATTTAATTTTATTTTTTTGCATGCGTCCCCCTTACGGGGGATGCAGGAACGATATCTCGTCTCCGACGAGATTACTAGTAATACTCCAACATTAAATTTTAGCCCAATACGTTAAGCCTACCATTTTCAGGACGAAATTGACCTTGGCGCTAGGGGGCAACACCCCCTTAGGCGTGACTAGGGCCACCAAAAACTCACCTATGAATCAGTTTAACAACATACATAAAATTCCAAGTTTGAAACGATACCTCTTTCCTCCTAGCGAAAGGTGTGTGCTGGTAGTGTGTGTTAGTGTGTGGTGTGTGTGTGGTGTTTGTGTGTGTGGTGTGGTGTGTGTGTGTGTGTGTTGTTGTGAAAGATGGCACATTTGCATTTACTTAAAAAAATAAAAGGCAAAATTTAAATGAAAAAGCAATATCTTATCTCAAAAACACGTGTCCTTATCAACGCTGATAAGGACACTCAGAGCTCGTATTCCTGAAGTTGTCGCGCATTCCTACTACACGATTAATCGAATGTTAATTATGTAATTATTTTCTTTCATTATCATTTCAGTCCTAAATGCCAACCAGACACGTTAGAAAGACGCAAATTAAACGTCGATTATAGGTAATTGATCTACATAAATCGTTGAACCATCGAAAATGATCTGCCGATCATTTAAAGACCTATGAACACCATATAGGCCCCTCTGAAGCTCCGCCCATTTGAAGTCTTAAACCTCTCGAAACGTCTTTCCTGACCTTAAAATTCGGGTCTCTCCGATCCTTAAAAAACCCTAGTACTATCAACGGTCAAAATCTAATGAAATGTTGGAAATTTCCAAGTCAGCTCCGACATGACTGGAATTTCCGAAAAGGTTCGGTTATTGTAATCAGCAAACAGCTCTGCATAAGGCCGCATCAAACAATCAAGCAGAAGTGATCTTGACCTTAATAGGACATAGAGCGAATTAAAAAAAAAGTAGCTAAAAAAATGGTAATACCTAAAGTAATTCAAGGTAAACCGAAAAGATGGTATGAGTCGGGTCTCTCGGCAGTTTTCCGTCAGTTTCCCAACCCTATACTACTTATATCGTTAAAACCTTTGTAAATTTTTACCAGAGTTTAAACTGTCTCAATTGACTAAGATGTAAAACAGTAACTTCTTTAAAGCGACCAAATTTATGTAATTTTTACCTGAAAGCAATATCTTAATTGATCTATAGAACAGACATAAACCTACTGAGGAGATCAACATTTCTGCCATATCTACTTTTCTTAAAAACCCATAGTTGTTTTAAAATTTGGCCAAATATTAAAATGAAAATTATATTGGAAAATATCATCACATCCAACTGCGGTAACTTTACGTGAGAAAGCCAACATGTTTAATTCACTTCTATAAGGGAAACAATAATTCTAAAGTACCAAACATGTCTGTATATCCTACGCTATTTTAAGACCCATATGAGTCAAAATATTAGGATGAAAATATATAATGAACTTTTACCTGAGAGTAAACATTCTTTAATTTACAACAGATGTAGACAGTACTACTGAAGAATACCATCTAAATAGGTAAAATATTGAATGAAAATATGAAATGGAATATAGCATCAACACTTGAACTCTTATAACTTGTTACGTTCGACGGCAACATTTTTAAATTGAATATAGATTAGACATGACGATTGAAGAATCCTACATATCAGATATCCTACGTTTTTGTACCGACCAAAGTAGATAATGAAAATGAGTAACCTTTTTAACTTTTACCTGAGCAACAATCTTTTATTGACTAATGTTAAATAGACCTAAGAAGATGATCAACATTATATTTTACTTTATTTTTTTGTAAGACCATATACATCCTAATTATGCAAAAACTACGTTTTTTTTGGTTACAAATATTTAAATGAAAATTATGAAAACTGAATAATGTATTAAAACTCTTTTTAGGTACACATAGATGCCATGTCTCAAATTTGACTATAAAAAAGACATTAACCTACTATAAAAGACCAAGATTTCTGTTTTACCCGAGAAGCAACAGTCTTTAATTGACAATAGAAGTAAGGCATAAACCTACTGAGTAGGTCAACATTCTGAATATTGTACTTTTTTCAAAACCATTGTTGTCCGAATATGGGCCAAAAACATTTTATATGAAATATGAAAAAGTGAAAAATAGCATCAACATCTCAATCTTGTAACTTACTAGAGGCAACAGTGTTAACATTTCACTTTATAAAATTAAAGACAAGACCTACTAAGACATACCAACATTCTGTATATCCTACGTATTTTTGTAACCCATATGAGAAAATATAGATATATCATTATAGTTGATCATTGAGAGAATTTACTGCAGGTTGGTATTTTTGAATTTTTTTTTAAAATCAATTTTTGATTTATTTTATTGATTTTATTTGTTTTTATTTTTTTGATTTTTTCAGATCCGTGTCACGAAAATATATAATATATATATATAATATATAATATAATATATATATAATATAAATATATATATATATATATAATAATATTATATATAATATATATACTATATATAATATATATAATATATATATATATATATATATATATATATAATAATATATATATAGTATAATAAATATATATATATATATTAATATATAATATATATATATATAATTAAGAACAATAAGAAGACGCAGAATCCAATCTAGAGTGTCCATTCAACCCATAAAAATTATAATATAAGAAGTATTTTTTAATAATAATTAAATGTTAATTATTACAATATAATTAAATAACAACATGGGTCTACCTAAACTGTCCCAGTCAACAAACAAATTATCGTGTAATAATAATAATTTAAAAAGCCGCATGGGCCCCTCGTTAATGTCCCAGTCAATCATTATAATAATAAATAAGAATAATCAATTACAATGTGTATCCCTCTATAACGTCCCAGTCAACCCATAATATATAATAATAATAATAATAATAATAATAATAAATAATATAATAATCATAATAAAATAAAATATAATAATAATAATAATAATATTAATAATAATAAAATAAATAAAATAAAAAATTAAGAAGCTGCAGAACCCCTCTAGAAGGTCCCAGTTAACCATAATCAAAATAAAATAATAATAATAATAATAATAATAATAATAATAATAAAAAATAATAATAATAAAAATAATAATAATAACATAATAATAATATAATAATATAATAATAATAATAATATTAAATAATAATAAGAACATGAACCCTTCTAGAATGTCCCAGTAACCCATAAATAATAAACAATACTTAGAGAAGCCCGAACAGTCCTATAGACTGTCCCAGTCAAACCAATAAAATAATAATTTAAAAAAGCAGCATTGGCCCCTCATAGAATGTCCCAGTCCAACCCAAAAAATAAAATAGGATATAATACTTAATAGACGTATGCCTATTCTAACTGTCCCAGTCAAACAAAATAATTAATAATAAAAAATAATAATTAAGAAAGCCGCATAACCCCTTTAGAATGTCCCATCAACTCATAATAAATGTAAGAATTAGATACTAACAGAAGCAGGCATGTCCTTTTTTATACCTGTCCCATCAACCAATAAAAATTAATAATTAAGAAGCCGATTGGCCCCTCTAGAATGTCCAGTCAACCATCGTCCCAGAAATATATAAGAATAATACTTAGAAAGCAGCATAGGCCTATCTCTAACTTCCCAATCAACAATAATTAATCAATAATTAAAAATAATAATTAATAAGCCACATGCATCCCTCTAGAATGTCCCAGTCAGCTCAAAATAAAAAAGAATATATACTTAGAAGCCGCATGCTCCTTTTAGACTTTCACAGACAACAATAAAATTAATAATGAGAAGCAGCATCCACTCAGAATGTCCCAAGTCAACCCATAAAAATTAGAATAAGAATAAGAATTTGAATAGAAAATATTGATAATTAATATATTAAATTAAGTGTTTAAATGTTACCTTATACATCCCAGTCAACCAACAAAAATTATAAATATAATAATAATTAGAAGCCGCATGGGCCTATCTAACTGTTCCCAGTCAACCCATAATTAATAATTAGAATAAATATTCTAATTATTAATTATTATGGTCACTGGACCAGTCTAATAGCCCATGCTGCTACTGAATAATTCTTATTATTAAATATGATTGACTCAGTGTTACGCTTTTCTTTTACTCCTTCGGCCAATCTTTTCACACCACAAAACTCCCTAATACTTCATCCTCATTTTATCATTCTTTTCACACCTAAACAAGCCCCGATTGTCCATCTGAAACACATTGTACCTTAGACTATACACGCTATTCAATATAAATTCAATCACGCATGTGAGAGTTTGCTAGGCTCTACAAATTCGGCAGGATAAACCAGACAATTAGTTCTGTTTTCTAATCAATTTTCACGAACAATTTCTTACAAACTTGTCACATAATTTTTGGAATCTTATCGACCCAGGACAAGTACTTCAGAATTCCATCAATGCAGAAATTTATTAAAAAATTCTTAAATTTTGCCAATACTTCAAAACTAGTTAAAAGCCTTCAGTTATCAGTTACCAAAACATCACATGAGGAGTGTAAAATATTAAATGATTTTGAAATAAATATTTTTATTGAATGAAAGATATTTCCAATTTGTTTGAGATCCTCGGTTGTCTACTCTTATTCTTGTGAGACTGCCACCTGATATGTAGCCAGACAGGAGTCAACTACCGCTTGGCATTTTCCAAACATGTGGACTTCATTTAGAATCAACAGACCATTACTCGCCTAAAAATTCCGCTTATTAGGATCCCATTCATTAAAGAACAATCATTAGCATCTCTAAAAAAAAGTTAAAATATATCTCCAGCGTCCGGCTACTTGAGAGGAGGGGTGCTTGAGCTTCCATATCTAACAACTACAAAATTAGAACTTAACTACGATGGTCTTTCAATCAGTGTGATTTATTTAATTTTATTTTATTTGTGTTATTCTTGTTTAAAATCACTGGTTAATTTATTATTTACAATCTTGTGTCAAATAATTTTATGTACTTTTTTAAAATTCCTAATACCACAATCAAAAAATTATCTCCAGATTTTTATATAGCGTTAATTCATTTCACTTTGTATCCTTTTAAAACTGCAAACAAACGACATAATAATACAGTTTTATTTTATATGTTATTTAAAAGAATGTAATACTTACAGCACCAAATAAAATTCAGTATTTTATAATTATTATTATTATTACATTATTATATATCTATTATTATTATTATATTCATTATATTAATTATATTAATATATATTATTATTATTATTATATTATTATTATACTTTATTATTTATTATTCAATTTATATTATTATATTAATATTATTATTATTATATTATATTATTATATTATTATATTATTAATTACTTATTATTATTATTATATTATTATTATTATTATTATATTATTATTATTAACTACATAATATTATATTACGTCTTAACATTATAATATTACTCTAATTATTAATATTATTATTTTATTATTATATTATTATTATTATTATTAATTATTATATTATTATTAAAACATTATTATTATTATTATTCATATAATTATTATTATTATTATTATTATATTATATTATATTATTATTATATATTATATTATTATAAGTTATGATTAATATATTTATTATTATCATTATATTATTATATTAATTATTATTATTATTATTATATTATTATTATATTATTATTATTATTATTATTCATATTATTTTTTATTATATTATATTATATTAATTATTATTATTATCTATTATATTATATTATTATTATTATCATTTATTATTATTATCATTATTATTACTCTCATCAT